>BPLR01018618.1:0-74854 GCA_021605095.1 Caerostris extrusa
TGGCCGTGGCAGTATTATTTTTCACTGTCCTTTGGTGATTCCATTTGGCGCGGAAAAGAGACTTGGCGAAATCTGAATCCTAAAGGATTCTGAAAATCTGAATCTGAAACCGAAATATCCTGGTTTGGTTTGTCGCTCTAAGGTCATTTTCTACGGTCATTTTTCAAACTTTAGGTCCCGTTCTAATTAGCCTAAAATGGACACAAAATGACCGCAGAGTGAAAAACCAAACAGAACCCCTAACAAGCATCCATGCCATTGTCAAAATTGGAACCTGAAGCCTGTGGTACCAAAGGCCAGAGTGCTAGGCATTGGCCATCAGGCCACTCTAAAGTGTAGAATTCCCCATCACCAACTTGCATCACCTGTTTTTACAATTTAGATTCTGATTAATCACACTCGATAACTTGATAATCCTTGAATCTTGTATAAATTAAAATTAGTGTATCTCTTTCTTTTTTTTTCCCAATACTCTTTTCCTCGGCAGTTTTAAAGTCTGGGTTATCTTATCTGGGTTTTATGTGTAGACATTTAAATGTAATAAGCATTCATAGAGATCATGTTAACTATTGTATTTAAGAAACAAAAATAATTAATCACATCAAATCAACTAACAAATACATTTCATTATAAAAATTCACTCAAATTACTTATTTCATACAAATTAAACCCAGTTTTTTAAAAATTATAATTACAGTGACTTACCATGCAAGTAAATATTTTGCCAAATATTTGCTTATTGCTAAAATTGAGATAAAAAAATTACTAAAAAATTGCTAAATTGCTAAAATTGCGGTAGGTAACATCTAATAGTAGGCGTCTCGAAATTCACGCAAGATTTGAATTCCTAAAGATCCTAAACAGGCCCGAGTAATTGGCAAGTGGAAGAGCTGATATCCCTCCAAAATACACCTTTAGGCTTGGAGTTCGGAGGGAAAGGTGGAGTGAGGGCGGGAGTATCCCAGATTGTTTTTCTAAGACAAATCGTCGGGTAACCTTTTATTAAAAACATTACTCCTTCGTGAAGTGTGGGTCTCCCTATGTTTCAGAAATAGTTAACATCTAATATTTATAGTTAAGGGATTTTTTTTAAATAACTGAAAAGAGATTACACTATTACAGAATTGTCAAGAAAATTAAGATTTATTTAGAACATCCTTACTACTTACATACATGGTACATACTCGTACCTCAGGCATCAGGTTCGAATCCTGGAGATGGGATGGAAGTTTGTGAGTTGTTCGGAATCCCGTTAAGAAGCATGCTCTTGTCTAATTAACTTAAAATGTGCACAAAATGACAATAGACTCTTCTGTTTTTAACAAACGAAACCATTCTTAACTCATCTATTTCTATGTTCAAATTCCAATTTTATTTCTACGATTTGATTCCCATTATACCGCCAGGATTCGAATCTGAAATTTGTGGTACCTAGCGCTAGTTACTCTGTCACCAAGTTCCTCAAAGATAGTTAACATTTAATACTTAAAATTAGGGATTTAAAAAAAAAACTGATACTAGATTACACTATCATAGAATTGTCAGGATAATTAAGATCTGACTTACCTCTAAAAAGGTAAGAATGATCTCTGTTTTTATCTTCAAATTCAAGTTTCATTTTTATTCCTATTGATTCGCTATTAATCACAACTTCTAGCTATCTCACTCGTTTTGATCTCAATTGTGGTAATCAATAATGTTAAAATCCTGTTTTACAATTTGGAAGAGTGATTTATCGCGTAATTCAATGATTTATCGCGTAATTCCTGCTTGTAAATCAATGTTCATCGGCATTTACCCTACATTCAGAATTTTTTTCCCATATTAGTATCGCGGCAGTTTTCTTTGCTGTTCTCGAATATATCAGGGAATTATTCTGCTTGTGTAATGATTTTCCGTCTATTTCATTTTATTCTTTCTTCAGTTGCCCTTATCAACGCTCACTTTGCTAAACTTTATCCTAACTTTTTTTTAACAGGATCTTGTTTCTTGAATCAAGATTCGGCATAAAAAAGAACCTTAACAAAGGAGAAACGACAAGAGAAAATATCGTATTCATGAGTGTTAACGAAACTATTGGTTGAACGAATATAGTCGTCGTGGATTTTTTCAATTTCTACTATTATTTCACACTCTTCCTATATATATTTATATATCTTGTTCAAATTTTCACTCGTTAATAAAATAATTTTTATTCACCCTCTCAACCTCAAGTACATTTTTTTTGAACTTGTAGTGGATGGCACTGGATGTTAATACAGTTTTGTCAAATATTAATTCATTCATTAAATTTAATTAATTCATTTTAGTTTTATAGGGGAGAAAAAATATCTCTTATTAAAAGATATTTAGCAGGATTTAAATTTAGGAATAAATACCGTCAGTGTCGAAGCGTGTAGATCGATGGAAAAAAATTTTCTTTTTCAGATTCTTTTTTCATTCTGGGTTCTAGTGTGTGAGTCGAGGAGGGAACAAAATGGAAAATGAAACATGTGAATAAATGAGTAAAGAGAGATGGAAAGTGTGTATGTGAGAGAGAGAAATTTTTCAACTTAAAAAATGAATGAAAATTATTTATAAAGGTTTGCAATATAGTGAAAAAAAGAAATTTGTCTTGCAATGTCAAAGTTGGTAGAGCGTCGGCATATAATCTACATGCCTTCGGATCGAATATCGTCGAAGCTTAAAATTGTGATTCTGTCATATGTATATACATATTTATATTAATTGTAATTATTTAGTAAAATGTATCTAAAATAAAAATTTTCTTTGCTGAACTAAATAGGAATTGACTTTAAAAAAATTTTTGTATATTACTTGTTTCTCTATATTATATAATAATTCATATATGAAGGTTGGTTTATGGCATGCTGGTGGTAATATTTAATACAAGAAAAATCTTGTATTTTGGTTGAAGATGAAAATGAAGTAATATCGGTTAGAGATGGAGATGACGTATTCTTCTTCTTTGACGCAACAGCCCCATGGCGGGCCAAGGCTGTCTGTCTGCCTATTGGCAAATTTCGAGACAGAGGTTTTTCTTTTTACGGGTTAGGATTGTCAGCCTGATTCCAAACTCTCTACAGTCATATTAGACCAAGACCTATTATATAAAGGGAATTCGGATCACTACAAGCATCCATGGCACCACCGGGACTCAAACCCGAAATCTGTATCCCCGAGTACCAAAGTTCTAGTCGCTCAGCTAAAAGGCAAGATGTAATTATTTGTTTGAAAGTGTAGACAAATATTGAATATGCTAGCATCTATGACATCGAACCCGAAACCTCTGGCACGGAGCTCTAGTCACTCGGCCATCAGGTCCCTAGATGATTTATTGGTTGGTAAAATATATATTAAAAAATATATTAAATGTATATCAACATGCATTAAATATTGACAAATATATTGAAAAATTAAAAAAAAAAAAAAAAAAAAGAATTTTCCCTGCATTTGCCAGACGCTATTATTATCCACTAGACGCTAATATTTTTATAAAAAGACGTTAGCGTAAATTATTTACGGTGATTTAAACTGGAGTTGATGTGTCGACGCTTAGTTTCGCTATCTTTCCTTTCTGTAGAGTAAGACATGGTCCCCGCGAGGGCCTTAAATTCTTATCTGCATAAACATAACGTGATGAAAATGGGAGATAAGAAAATGATGCATACAACTGGAGTTGCAGATAACATGAAAGGTAGAGTACAAACAAATGGTGCAGCCCAAATAAAGTAAACAAAAAATATTTAAAATTAAGTTTATACTAGGCAATAAATTAAAATTAAGAATAAAAATAAACAATTATTTTAAAGTTCGGTAATCAGTATAACCATTAAGTTAGTTTAGTAGCATTTTCTTTTCAAAACATCGTATTAAAAAATGTAATTTATCTAAAGCATTTTCTCACTTGGATAATAGATTTGAAATTTTTTTAATACGCTTTTATTAGTTTCACCTGTATGTTTGTATGTTTGTATGTATGTAACTGACTTTTTCCCCTGGAGATCTATTTCTCTCTCATATATTTCAGAAAGAAAACAGTTGATTCTTTTAATACGCTTTTATATTAGTTTCACCTGCATGTTTGTTTGTAACTGATTCTTTGGGCTCGATTTTGCCCTACTTTAAGCGATAGCATTTGTTTTTACTCACAATTACATTATTGTAAGAACTATAGTTCCACTCCTCCATACCGGGACCTCATTTAAATATTATAGTTTAAAAACACTAAAAAACATGCTTTTTGAGTTAATCAAATTAAAAAGTAGAAAATAAATTAATAGTTTAAAAAACTAAAAACACGCTTTTAGAGTTAATCTATCTAAAAAGTAAAAAATAATTGTTAACATAAGAATAAAATGACTGACGAGAAAATGAATGTCACTGTTCTAAAAGCGTGGGGTGCTTTGTATGACATTTTTAAACTAACTCTGCATTTCGGAATGAACTAGTGAAAAATTATAATGATTGATATCGAGCACCCCACGCTTTTAGAACAGTGACATTCATTTTCTCGTCAGTAATTTTTTTCTTATGTTAACAATTATTTTTTACTTTTTAGATAGATTAACTCTAAAAGAGTGTTTTTAGTTTTTTTAAACTATTAATTTATTTTTACTTCTTAGTTTGATTAATCTAAAAGCCTGTTTTTTTTTAATTTTTTTTAAACTATTAATTTAATCCTCCCATTGAGGTAAATAAAGAAATAGCTTCTCTAATCTCAAAAAGAGCTTAACTTTTAGTCAAGCTCCTTGAATTATACGATTACTTACTTGACTTGTCAAGCTCCTTATTAAGTTAAATTAAGTAAGTAAATTGTAAGTAGTGTCGTAATTGTAAGTTGTCTCCTTAAGTTAAATTGTCATTAATACTATTGTGACCCCCCTCATTGGCGGCAAGCGATGGAGCTACTGTTAAGTTATTTCCTTGCTATACATTGGCAAAGAATACAAATTGATCAATTTTTTTTGGCTTGTAAAGTTCTAGCAACGGAATGACTATTAGTTCTAATGGCATTAATAGCAGAAATTCTCAGTTGTGGGAACTTTAGACACCCTCGGAAAGAAGCGTCATGTCTTGTAAGTAAAGGAGATAATAATTAGTGAGATTAGTAATAATTATATATGAGGCTTGATGGCCGAGTGACTAACTTACTGTAGTTCGGTGTCACAGGCCTCAGATAAGAAAACCCGGCGGTGCCATAGACATATGTAGTGGTTCGCAATCCACTTTAAACTGTAGGTTCCGGTCTAAAATATGACTGCAGGTTCCGGTCTAATAAAACTACGGTACATTGTACACGTACCGTAATTTTATTACGATAAAAGGACGATACTTGTATAAAGTTCGGTAAAACTACGGTACTGGTACTTGCACTTGTTACAAAGAGTTTTAACAAAATATGGTTTTCTGATAAAAGGAACAGGGACTTGATGGCCTAGCACTTTGGCACATGGTTCCACATGCTTCGGATTGAATCCCGGCGGTGCCATGGACGTATGTAGTGGTTCGGAATCACTTTAAAATGTAGGTCTCAGTAGTCTAATATGACTGCAAAGCATTTGGCTGGCAACCCTACCCCTTAAAAGAAATCATCTCATGTTTTGGAAGCTGTCCGTAAGCAGACAGCCTTGCCCCATCATGGGCCTATAGTTCAAGGGGGATTCCGAACCACTACAAGCATCCATAGCCCAGCCGGGAGTTGAATCCTATACCTGAAGAAAGCCAGTACTTTAGGTATGGGGTTCGGCCATCAGACCCTATAGTTCCCACTGACAAAAACGTAAATTTATATTGGAAAGGCGCAGTTCATGAACATATGGCAAGATTTGGTTTTATTCGTTCTGAGCTAATAGACCGCACTAGGGCAAATTAAACCGGGACATGCTGCTTAAAGTGGATTCGAACCACTAACAAGCATCCATGCCACAGCCATGATTCGAACCTGAAGCCTGAGATACCAAATGCCAGAAAGCGAGCCAGTTGGCCATCACGCCACGACTCTGGTTGGAGCAGAGCGAGACAGTTAACTGAGAGAATTGATTATCATTCCAAAGAGTTCCCTCCATACTGAGACAAACGGTTTACAATTGGTTTTGCGAGAACTACTCACTTGTACCGCTCTCTCGTCTGGACAGGACTTTTATTTGGAAGCATTAGTTTACTCCCAGGGTCCTAATGGTCAGTGATTAGCGCTCGGTATCTTCGGGTTCGAGTCTTGGCGATGCCATGGATGTTTGTCGTGGTTCGGAATCTAGATCACTGTAGGTCCAGGTCTACTATTACTACTACACCACACTCACTGTGCCTTAAGCTGAGTTGCCCCTTTACAGTTTGAGAATGATTTGAATTTGATTGGGCTCTGTGACGCTCTACGGTCATATGAGACCAGGACCTACGGCTTAAAGTGGATTCCAAACCACTACATACAGTCATGGCACAGCCGGTATTTTAACCCGAAAATTGTGGGGCCGAGAGCCAGAGCGCTAGCCACTCGGCCATTAGGTCCAGGTCTAATATGACTGTTGAGCGTAATGCTGACAAACTTATCCAGTAAAAAGAAAAGATCTTCTGTTTCGGAATCTTCCAGTAGACAAGACGGCTATGATCCACCATGGACTGCAATGCCAGGGTTTGGTTTGTCGCTCTACGGTCATCTTGTGCACACGTTAGGCTATACAGACCGGGACCTGCAGTTTAAAGGGGATCCCGAACCACATACAATCATGGCACCGCAGGGACTCGAACCCAAAACCTGTGGTACCGAGCGCCAGAGCGCTAGCCACTCGGCCACCAGGCCCCGCAATGCCAGGGCGTTAGTTTTACTCCCAAATAGAAACTATGCAAATTTTGTTAATTTTAAATAGTGTTCATTTTTTTAATTGATTGTTTTTTGTGTTTTCATTAAATTCTAAATAACATCTTCCATTCTTTTCAGAATTTGTCCGTATGCTACTTTGATCTGTCTCCAGAAATTTTTTTCATCTCTACTGATTACATTTTTAATCTCATCATACATAATGCAAGTCCATAGATGTGTCTCTTGGATGTTGTTATTATTTGTAAGTCAGGTTACTGGTTGTGGATGTTGTTTATTATGTATTATATTGTAACTTTTGATTTATTAATAGATGTGTACATATTTAAAACAAATATGGACATTCTTGTGTTTCAATAAACTAAACCCAAAAAGTTCTGTATTCATATATTTGTGTGTTGGTAATTTCTGGTAAAATTTTTAGAAACTTTAAATATCCAAAATTCAATAAAACTTAGGTCTGAATATTATCAATCAGGTAAATATGGCTGATAAATAATCGAACAGTCATTCTTTGATTTATTAAAAATTATTTAAATTTAATAGTGTGTTTTTTATAAGCAATAAAAAATTGGTTAAAATCTCAGAATAGAGGCCATTGGGTTTTGACGTCAAAAAATCTTTTCGCCAATGAGTTGCGATTGTAAGGGAAGTCAATTGCAATCAGAACAAGAAATTGTTGGTTAAACAAATCTGTCGCATTAACATTAATTAATTTAAGCTTTAAATTCAATAATGATTTCTGGTAAAATCGCAGAATAGGGGCCGTTGGAATTTGGCGTCAAAAAAACCTTTTCACCAAATTGCTTCTGCAAGTAAAGTTAAGTAAAGTAATTATTATATTTGGTGACTTATCGCCCAGCTGGCGCCACAAAACAGTCGCCAAATTCCAATGGCGCCTATTTTGCGATTTGGACAAAAAATGCATTAATTTTTTCATTTATTTTTAAATTAGTATTTTATAAGGAGGGCATCAACATTGGCCAATAGCATGACAATAAAAATTATTCGTTTTTCACTATGGGAGCTAATGTTGAAAAATTGCTAAAATTTATAAAATTATTATATTAAAATTTATTGAAATTGATAAATAAAAAGCAAATCAGAGTTCATTTTTAACAACTTATTTGTATATTCATTATCACCTTCTAAAAGGGATTTTAAATTAAATCATAAAACTTGTTGAAAAAAAAATCCGTTCATTTCATTTTCATTAATTGCATAAAAAGCCCTCTAAATGCAAAGGTTTTTTTTTTTTTTCTAATGCAGCTGTCAAACACTTAAGACAGTTGTCTGTGATGCCTTAAGGCACTAAATGAAAAGGTTGGAAGATAAGATTCGACAGAAAAAAAGATCGACGGGAAATAAGGCCGTTTGAACCTAGAAATTAAATTGATTGAATTTTTTTATTGCTTTCTGTGAGCTTAAACAATCTTGTGATTGGAGGTGATATAGTTAAGCGCAAAGCTATTCATAATCTTGGTGAATATTCCACTTAGAATCTTAGAATCTCCATCCAATCTCGTCTCATTCTCCATCCAATCCACTGTCTTCAAATTCCACTTCGATGTCGCTGGACCAAAATTGACCATGCCGCTATTAATCGCCAATTCCTCAGATCAATGGAAGATATTAGAGAGGAGAAGATATTGACAGCTACCATTGTCCTGTAGTATCTACCATTAAACTAAAACTGCAGAAGAGTAAGAGGTATAAAGCAAATTTGTTATGATGTAGTTAGATTAAAAGAAAGCCATAGAATGAAAAGTGTCGATCAAGAAATTGAGGAACTGGTTTAAAGTATTAGAAGGAATAGGATATAATACCTGATATATGATGATGAAGACAAAAGTCGAAAGGAGTAGGAGAAATTTCAGAGAGATTTACAATGTCACAGCAAATATGGCATTGGGTAAAACAGCTTAGGTAAAGAGACTCAATAAACAATGGATAATGGGGAAAATATTAACTCTTACTGGAGAAAAAAAGTAAGAAAATGGCAAAATCACAAAATAGTGGCCGTTGGTATTTGATGACTTTTTGTGGCGCCAACTCAGTGATAAATCGCCAAATGTGATAACCCGGATTTATTCCATTGTTTGCAATTCATTTCATTTACCGTTGCAGCCCGTTACTTGGTAGACTTTGGCAAAAAGACTGTTACTGAAGAATCTATACCGTAACATCAAATGAAATGTAAAAAGTCTTTAAAGGACTTTTTGGAGATTAGGACACACGAGTACAACAGCGATGCATGTTCTCAGGCTTCCTTTTCATAATTGTGATTGGTTGGACTTTAAGAAATTCTTCATCAAATCTGATAAGAGGAATTGAAAGGAAATTTAACACCACTCTGAAGACTTAGATTTTGCAAACGATATATCTAAATATAGCGATCTTGAAAAGAAGATCTAAATTTTCAATAAGTACTCAAATAACATTGGATTATAAATAAACAAAAAGAAGACGAAAATTATGACATTACAAAAATCACAACAAACGCTTAAAATTGACAATGATGATATTGAAGACGTAGATGAATTCCCACACCTTGGCTCAATTTTAAATAAAACTAATAGAACATATTTGAATATCAAAAGCAGAATCAATAAAACTAAAACCTTTTTAGCAGTTTTAGAACATTTTGGAGATCACCAAATCCTAATTCAAGGACTAAAATTAAAATCTACAAAACAATAAAGCTATCTTGTTGTATGGTGTTGAGGCATGATACATAAGAAAAACAGATATTGATGAATTATAAGTTTTCTAGAACAGATGTTTAAGATCAATATTTAAAACTTTTTGGACAACTAAAGTAAAAAAAAAAAAAAATTTGAAAAGAGCCGATATTCTTCCAATCGAAAAAAAAAATATCAAATAGAAGATGAAGGTAGACTGGGCATGTCTTGCATATGCCTAGAGAGAATTTAACATGTTTTCTCTACTGGGCTCCTGATAGTAAGAGAAAAAGAGTTAGATCCATGGTGACATGACAATGGCAGATGGAGGATTTTAAGAGATGCAAGATCAATACTTAGAGAGACTCAGTGCCAGGCCAGGGGGCACGGGGGTGGAAAGGCACCTAGATGCCTTATGTGCCACAAGGTAAGAAGAGCCTAAATAAGCCCTATCCAAATCGACTTTTTCAATCCATATTTTCAGCATCACAAAATCAAAATAAATGTCACTATGCATAACTTTGTTCACCTTTTAAATGTACATTCTTCTCTCTTTTTAGACATCAATGAACTATAGTGATATCTATCATAATTGTACTTGATAATTATATTCATGAATCTACTCGTGTGAGAAAATACAATATTTTTCAACTCCTCACACACAATTTTTTTTTTTTTTAATATAAAAAAATTTTCTTATTTAAAAGCATTTTCCAAATGATGATTCATTGCATCATTGAATCACCATTTTTAATATTAGGATAATTATGCCATATTTAAAAAAAAAAAAAAATTTTTAAATCCCAAATTTTTAATTTATGCAATTGCTGAATAAGTCCCCCAATATTTTTTGCCTCTGTTGCTAAAATACTTAAACATGTCTAACTATATATATATATGGCCATAGATTACAAATCACAATGAAGAATAGATGACTGTCCACTATGAAAAATGAAATAAGTGACCACCATAACAGTTACACCCTTTCAGTAGTCCAAGTCCTCCATCTAGAATAAAATTGTAATACAAGAAATAGAGAAAAGAAAATAGCCCCAACCTTTGTCCTTAAAAGCATTGACAAGTGTAAATCTCAATGACAGTGCAAGTCAAGGCAGCAATCATCTTCCCTTTTCTGCTGCTTTTGAAATCTCAAAAATTTCTACATTTTTTTTACCTGGTTTCTATGCAACATCTATATTTATAGCCATATCATGGCCTTACATACCACAATAAGCAGGAGCTTCACTATACACCTACAGCTGTTCAAAGTTTTTTTTAAAAGAATCTTACAATTTGCAATGTTTTGATAATCATTTTTTTTATTTCCACAAATGGCATACAGTATAGAAAATTTCAAATAAAAAAAAAAAAAAAAATTTTTATTTGAAATTTTATGATTATAACTACGGAAATGCTTTTTTTTTTTTTTTTTTTTTTTATATGATTATAACTATTTTGTAGAAATAATATATAATAGAAACACATGAAATAACTAAAAACCAATTATACATAGTCAACTGTTGAATAAAAATGCTAAATGTCCTTGGTATATTTATCTAAAAGTAACATTTTCAAAATTTCAATTTTATCAAAATCGAACTGCATTAATGTATTATGATTAATTTTAATTTTGTGATGTCGCAAAATTAATGTATTGTGATTAGCATTAATTTGTGAATGTCATTGTAATTTTGCTTTAGACCAATAAAAAGCAAATCGGGTTTCCTTTTAAAAAATAATCTTTATTTGCATATTTATATCATCACTTCCCAAAAGGATATTAATTCAAATTATAAAAATATATGCAAAAAAATAAATTGTGTTCATTGACATACATAATTAACACAGTTGCAGAGGAACATATGCAAATAACTATTCTATATTTTCATTCCTTTGAATTTTTACAAACAAAAATTTTTCAGTTGCAAATTTCTATTGCACAAAGTACTGTGCATTTCTTTCAATCAAAAGGTGAATTTCATCTTTTTGTAACAATACAAAAAAATGCTAAAATACATTAGATTACTAAGATAATCTTAATATGTATGAACAATGAAAAAAACTGTTCTCAAAATCTCATAATTTCCAGCATTTATTCAATAGTGCTTGTTTAAGTTCAAATAAATAATTGAGAAAACAGTTTTGTACATCAAAACTGTCAAAAGAGACATTTAACAATATTAGATATTTCAACTAACACTGACATGCATCTTGTTAAGTTACAAACTTCATGTATTCTAGAAAATCTCAAGTTATTAATTTCAGCAATATTAACTACATAGAGTGATAGAAATAAGAAACCATTGTAAATACCTTTATATATCATGCACATATAATTTATTATTTACAATATATTAGCACATGTATACATACAATACAAAAAAAAAAAAATGGAGTAATATTGGAATGTTTTAAGATATACAATTTATTGCAACACATTTCACCATAAACAAAAAGCAAAGCTTAAATATTTTATAATTACTAAAAATGCCATATATTACAACTCACTCCTTTAAATAAAAAAGTAAAAGAATATTAGCAAACTGACATTTTCTACAATAAATTCTGGACTTTTTTCTATAATATTAAAAATTGTAACAATCAACAATAATTAATATTCAAAAGAGCTGAATTACTTACTATATACATATTTCTTCTTCGTTCTTTGGTAACCTATCATTATATCACCCAAAATGCCTCAAAATTTAAATCAATGTTTTTTATTACATTATATTAGCTGAAGTATTTGACTATATTAATATCACATTTATTTTTTTTAAAAGTTACAAATTAAATTAACCATTGCAATTAACAGAACTGAACAATGGTTATTGAAAAAATTTATAAACAATAATTTTAAAAAAAACTATAAATGTTTAGAAAATTTTACACATTGATCAGAAAGTAACCTATTTAAGATTTGATTTCGATAATTTTTATCTGTAGTAAAAGCTGTAATATATGCTACTCTTAGGAAGTATAATGAGATCATAAAAGTTTTCCACGCTTTACATTTTGGATAAACTAGCATGAAGCTGAACTTATAATACAAAATGCACATTTAAATAGTTATCAATAATAATATCAATAAACAATTAACAACAAATTGAATGACATATAAAAACAGAAATATGACTAATACATAAAATATGACTAAACATTAAGTGGACTAAATTTGTGCAAGATATAGCGAAAAATTTGCCTCAAGTAAAAAATGGTATTAATATCCATAACAAAAAAACTGATGATTTTTAATGAAAGCTTAATGAAAAATTAAAAAATTAATTAATTAATGATAATAAAAATTTGTTTTATATAAAATATATATGCATTTACTTAAATTGTTCACAGAATGTAAGTTTTGAAAAAGTGTTAAGTAGCACAATGAATAATTATGTAAATGCAATGTTTGATCTTTCACATAAAAAATGCTTGCATAATATATGAATGAAAGTTAATGTTTCTTTTTAGTTAATATTAAAAAAAGAACACTAAAAATGGAAAATAATTATAAGAATGAAAAAAAAAAATGCAGGAATTTTAATAATCCATTTGTGTTTACATTTCTAACCATAACATTTTTATGTCTAGAAAAGTAAATAAGAGCAGTTTAATATATTTAAAATGATATTTCATTATTTATCTGAAGTATTGACTTTTTTCCCCGAAGATACCATATTTCAAAATAGAAATTTATCTCAATAAATCTTTCAATTAAAAGATGATGCATCCATATAAATATATATAATGTTGACATAATACAAGAGTGGGAGATTTGTTATTTAAATTACAGTTCAAAATAACAAAAGTGTATTTTAAAACAATGATTCATTATTGTTTAATATGATCTGAAAGGCTTAAGTACTTATAGAGAAAAAATACTACGTATTTCTAAATGAAAAATTCTTTTGAGCAATAAAGTTTCAAGGCACATCTTTAAGATTGTTTTTAAGGGGGAAAAAATATTAAAATTTTGATGAGGGAAATAATGTACTTGAAGCATGATTTTATCAAACTTTGTTTTTTATTCTATGAATAAAAAAAATTCAATATTATTTTATTCATATATATTATTATTATATCTATATTAGTCATTAATTTAAGTGAAGGAATGCACACACTACAGCCCACCATGGCTTAGCTTGTGGCTTGTCTTTTAAATTATTTTATCTGATTATGTGTTGCATCTTATTCATTAGTGTATTTAAATTATTGACAGCAAAGACAAATTGTTATTTACCAGTGTGTGAATCTTCTTTACTACTATGAGATAAATATTGCTATTTGTTTTTCTTTTGTAACTTACTGTTAAGTTACAGTGAATACATATAATTTGTGATCGTTATAAATCCTGTTTTATACATTTAAGTATAAATTTAATCAATATCAAGCATAAAAAACAAAAAATATATAGCAATATTCATGTAGTAAAATGCATTTTTCAGAGACTCCAAACTACGAAAATAAAAAATACATTTTGATTACAAATATTTTCACGATATAGAAAGATAAATTTAACATTCATTTAAAAAAGAATACTTTGTAAATCATTTCTTCTTATTGCTGTATTTGATACAGTGATTTGCCATCATAAAAAAATAAAATGCACAAAAAAAGAAAATTTACTAAAATGCTGAATTGAAAAAACAGATTGATTATACAATGAATATTTTTATGCTTATAACAAAATAAAATTTTTAACTATAATTTCAAAAGGCATCACACAAATGATATATTAAATTAAATTTTCTATTCTTTATCATATAAATACACTAATAAATACTTACAACTTTTTTTCTAGAAAACTTAACTTATCACATATATCAACACCGGTAATTTTTTAGCACACATTCTCTTTTAAATGCATAACAAAATTTTCATCAATATATAATAAATTAATTTAACAATGTACTTAGCACCATGAATGAAATCAAAGTTTAACAATTCAAAATATTTCATATTTTAAGCAAAACAACAATGTCAATAACAATATTAAAAATGTTTATTGTATCAGTGACAATATGGCAAAGAAATTTTTAAGTTTTATTAAAGCAGACATAAGAAATATCAAATGAAAGCAGACAGAAATATGTTTTACAAAAATTTTATTAATTTATGAAATCATTAATAAAAAATATGATTTTTGTTTAAAAAATACTTAAATGCAATGTTATGTAAATGATTCCCATGAAACATTATAAAACAATTATCATAGAGTTATACTAGATATTATATTCATTGAATAAAACGTAAACTTTGTAAATCTATATTATGAAAAAAAAAAAAATTTCACAAAGAAAGTTATCTGAAATACATACTCAAAAAATTAAGACAATAAAAGGAAATAAAATTGGAAATATGATATGAATGATCCAATATACATACAACATTACACACACAAAAAAAAAATTTAACTTATAATTGTATTATATTCTATATTAATCACTTAATATATATTATATGCAAATATGATAAGCATTAATTAATTATTGATAATTAGTCTAATAATGAACATAACATATCACATGCCGTAGGTGGTAAAAGTCATTCGGTGCATCTAAATTAAATAAATAATGAATAAACATATGTAGCAAAATTATCAATTATAATATGTTTATAGGTCATCCCTTTATCATGCATCGGTGGGATGTTTATGTCATAAATGGAACGCTGATGTTCAAATAATATATTCATGTTTATTCCACAGATAATTCATTACAATAAATAATACCCCATATAATAATATATATTATAATATCCATTAATAAAAGAATAAGTTAATTTCATTACATCAATTAATCAATTTTAAAAATGATACATAAATGGATTCAATAAAAAATAATAACATACATTATACAATTCCCTTACATGTAAAATGTACTATTTTCTAAATAAAATGAATGCATATATTTGATTGAATTGACCATGAACAATTAATAAGAATAAGAAAATAAATAATTTTTAAAAAAGCATACTAAACAGTACTGTCATTTAATACAATCAGTGATCTGAATGAAATGTTGATGGTGGCACTGCTATGGGCATAGTACACTCGAGTTGACCCACCGATGTTAGGAGAAATGACTCCCTGTTGAAACACACACTAATCATGTATGTCTCTATGCAATTTGGATAGTTTGCGGAAAACATAAGTATCTATCTTGATTGTTTTATATTCATTTCTCCTCTCTTTCACTTTTAGATAATGGAATAGATACAATTGTTAAGAATTTGTAATTAATAGTTTTCAATTGTTCATTTCCATATATATTTTTGTAGTAACATAAGTGTTCAGAAAAATGGGTGACTCAGAGAGGAGCATTAAAAAAAAAAAAAAAAAAAATTCAAATTGGCCAGCAATTTAGAAGACACATGTAAAGAAGAATTTTGATTGTGAAATGGTTCCCACTAGTGGAAATGACCATATGAGTAACATAATTAATAATTAAAAAACATTATGGCCACTCAATGAATTAATTATCAATTTGATACAAGAAACAATGCTAAAATTCAAAAATATATTTCAGTCAGTCAAAAAAAAATTAACTTAAATCAGTAAGAAATGAAGGGTATGTTTCACTCAATAATTTAAATGGATACATAAAAATGTAAGTTTAAAAAATAATGATAGTTGTAATCATTGTGAATCTAAAAAAGACAAAACAAAAAAATTTGCTTTTATAGATCAAACTTTTGTCTGTATTGTATAGATTTTCCATGAATTGTAATGTTGAAAGCCAAAAACAATTATGCTTTTCTTTCATCACTTTTCACTCTAAAAGTAGTTTTGAATAATGAATGCATGACAGAAATAACAAATATTGAACGTCAACAAATACAAAGTATGAATTTATATAATCTCATCCACAACTTCGCCTTTCTTAACCATAATATATCGAAACAAAAAATACATTAAAAATTGTTTTCAGACATGATTTTTAAAAGATTATTAGCCTTCGATGCCTCAGAATGAAAGATTAAATGCTGAAAATTTTCATTTAAAGAAATTTTTTAAATTGTTTTCAACATAAAAAAAGTGACCTATAGAGAACTTTTTATTATGAATTAAAAAAAAAAAAAAAAATTAAGCACTTTTCCTTCTTTTAGCCTCATGTTCAAATAATGCTTTTTTTTTTTAATATGTGAATTAGTTATTAATCATTTTTAATCTCACTTAACAATTGTTCTTTTTTATCATCATCAGAAGGATTTCTGTGCTTCTTTTAGGTTTTCTCTTTTTTGTTGAATTGGACGATGCTTTGAAAGTATTGTTATTCAATAAGCAAAAGAAAGGCTTTTCCTCATTTGTATCTGTGTTTGCAAGTGTATGTACATTCAAGAGTCTTTTTCTCTTGTACTGCTAAAATTAATTTCTGAATTACACATGCTGTTTAATTCAGTGTTGGTTTTCTGATAAATGTAGACTTGTGTCTAAAGGTTTATCACAAAGTTTTACTTGGGTTGAGGACAAATCAAGAACTTTTTCTGCCTTCAACAACTTTTTAAGTTTCCATGGTGGATCAGGAATCTTTTTGCTGTACTGATCCAAGTTGGGCAAATTAACAAGTGGATCATAATATTTTTGCAATACACTTTCATTCTTCAATTGTTGCATAGACAAATAGGTATGAATCAAAAGCTTCGGGAAACGGGATGTGAAATAAGTAACAAACTGATCAGGAATTTCACCCAAAGACTTTTGTAATTCAAGAGGTAATTCCCAATAATGATGTTTCTGAAAATGAAAAAACTGTAAATTTCATTTTATTGATAAAAAAAGAATAATATAGCCAGGCTATTTTTTGTTTAATTAGAAAACTCTTTATGTGTTTTTTCAGTTAATTTAAGCAGGAATTATTAACCAATTAAATAAGCTTATAAATAGTCAGTATATTTTTAAAATTTTTTGAAAATGTATGGTTTAAAAAACATTTTTTTATGAAAAAAATGTTTCTTTGAATGTTTCATTAGTTTTTGTTTGTTTAAAGAAATATTTTTTATGCAAAAATGTTTCTTTAAATCATACATTTTTAAAATTTAACAACTTAAAGAAACATGATGATGTAACAACTTACACACAGTGATGTTTAAGTTGTTACTTATGAAATTATAAGTAACAACTAATAAAAATTTTTTTAATAGAAGAAAAAGAAAGACATACTTTATTCCTTAAAGCACGTAGTAAATCTCGGACAGAATGCCCTTTGTAAGTTCGAAATTTCCTTAAATCTGAAAAAAAAAAAATTATTTAAAAAAAAAGATATTTGAAATTATATTAAAATATTATTATTTTTTTTTTTATAGTTCTAAGACAGTGTAAGAAAAATATATCAATATAAACATAACATTTTTAACTATATTTTTCAGATAACTTTATTTTAAAAAATAAAAATTGCTAAATTTTATTATAAATTGTATTTGAAAACTAAGTCTTTGGTGAAAAAGAAAAAAATAGTGATGTTACATCTTTTAAATTGTCTCTGATTTTCTCAGAGTCTGTGATATATAAAATATTCAAATTCATTATATAAACTTTCAAAATTTACTTTTTTATCATCTAAATGTTAAATTATTTAAACTTAAGCTGTACATCAATGTTTAAAAGACCTTCCTGCCTATATAAAAGTAAGTAATACATAAAAAAAAAATTAATAGCTATTTGCATTTGTAATTTTACAGTCGCAATTCATAATCAAGATACTTCAGAAGAAAATTTTAATGATTTCTCTCTTAAAATGAGAACTTGAAAATATTGTTCAAAACAGCTGCATTTTTTTTTTTTGTTTGTTTGTTTGTTTATTTAACAGAAATAAAATATGTTTTTATGTTAATAACCTATAGTAATTTATTCTTTTGACATAACAAATATTAAATTTATGTATCTTCCCATTTGTTGTATCTAGAAAATCTTTATTCTAGATTATGCATTTATATTAATTAGGAGGATAGAATGCTGATAACATATAAAATTATCTTACCAGTTTGTAGTTCAATTGTGATATGTTCTCGCCAATCTTCATTAACAACATGATGGTTAAATCTTTCTAAAGATTTCACAATTATGCTGTCTGTTGGTTCTTTTTCAATACGATCACTTGTATCCTGGATTACAAAAAATAAATGCATTGATAGAAACATGCAACAAAATTCATGCCTTTTTATACAGATTTTAACCTCAGTCTATTTCATGCTTTAAAAACTTTATGTTACTAATTAACATGCAACATTTGTCATTTGTTTTCTAACACATTAGCCCATTTTCAATATCATTACAAGCAAATTCAATCACATTTTTAACTAGGATCATATAGGGGGGGAAAAGTAGTGTTTTGAAAAATACTTTTTCATTATATACATTTAAATGTTTTACAAATTTTTTCTGTGAAAATATATTTCGATTCAATAAGCATTTTTATTTCACTTTTAAGATCTAGCAATAACATTGCTGTCAGCAAATTATTCTGTTTATGGTCATTGCATGGAACCTATTGAACATTTGTTATTTAAATGCTTCTCTACAATTGACATTTTTATATTTTGTTACAGATTGGTAGGAAAACATTTCAGAGGAACTTAAAAGATTATATTTCAATCAGATTTTTTTTTAAAGGTAAGTTTTCTACTAAATTGTAGTTTTGCATTACAATTACTAAATACTGAAGAGTTTTCTCCAATGAAGAGTCTATAGTGACAAATAATAAAAAATGGTTTTTAAGAGAGAAGTATATAACATTTCCATTCCACTCAAAAAAGGTGTTTGAGAAAAATGATGGCAAATATAACAAATAGATTTAAATGAATTATGCTTCATTTTTAAACATGAATACCTTCCAGCACCACATTTCAATTTAAGAAAGGAGAAACACAACCAAAAACACAGAATAAAAATGCATTTACAAGACACACTTTAACTTCATCTTCAAATATGTGTTTATATCAAGAACTTGAAGATAAAAATAAAAAAAGTGCAAAGTAAGGCATGGTGAGGGTATAAAATCCATGAAAGTTTCCAAATAATTAATTGTAAGAAAAAAATCAACCCTCAGATAAAATCTAAAATACCAAGGAAGGAAAGAAATTTTTTTTTTTTAAAAATGAGGCTTAAGACTTGAAAAAGGAAATTGAAGATATAAAAGCAGTAGTAGCAAAAGAGATAAGTGAGATTATTGGATAAAGATTCAGAATCAGTCAATGTAAACTCATGAACCAAATACATATCAATGTTTTACCATATTATCTGACTATGTCAAAATTAGGAATGATTGTATTTTCCTCATATTAATAATGAAAATTGCATAGAATTCTGTAATACTTGCTACATATTAAGGGAACCTAAATGTAATAGTCATGAACATTGTTCTTGATTTGAATATTTTGAAGAAATAATATTTTTTTGTGCATTTTTTTCTTTAAATATATTTTAAAATGCACTAAAATGAGTATATTGCACTTCAAACATATTTTTATCCTAACATAAACTTAATTTACTACTACTTTCTATTTCAACAAGATAGGTCGGAAAATAATGGTATCAATACTTTTATGATTAAATCGAAATTTTGAAAAATGGTTAATAAAATTTACAAAAAAAAAAAAAAAAAGCAATAATTTGAATTTATATGGTTCAAAGTAATATTATACATCAAAAGTTTAAGATAAATTTAAAAGTTTGGTTTTAGGGCCTTACCAAAATTGATGTTTGATTTTACAATAGCTTCCCCACCAAACCATATTAAAAAGATTTTAAAAGTGCATGATTAATTATTAAAATTTTCTTCAGTTAAAATAATATCCTTACAATTTTTTGTAGTGACTATAAAAAATTATTATTTAAAATAATATTGTTTCACAAAATATTCTACAAATTACAAGAAAAAAAAATCATACCTCAAAAAAAGCCAGTATCTTTTCGTGATTCCAGAAAATGGATGTTTTAAAATTGCAACAATAGATGGCCTTTCAGTTGCATTGCTTTTGATCATATGCTCAATTAAATAAAAAGCTTCTGGATATTCTATGAAGGAAAAGAAATTTTAATTGATTTCGGAAAATAAAAAGTAATTTGTGTCACTCTTGTCACATTAATTATTGTTTAATATTAATTATTGATGACAAAATATTAATTATTTCATCTGAGTAGTCTTCATGTTTCTAAAATTAATTAAATTACAATTGTTTTTCACATTTAAATAAATTAAATATACTTTCTGAGAAATAAAATATTTATTAAATCTCTTTTAATTCAAAAATTATAAAATGCATTTAATGAATACAAGCACATGAAATAAATTAACACATAATTCTTATTCAATTATGAAATAATCACACTAACGAAAAAAAAAAGCTTTCTTTACTTTGTTTTTCATTATAATTTAAAAATGCATTTTGCCGCTTAAAATCTCCTAACACTTATATTCATATAACATAACTTACAAATACATTTATGTTCTCCTTTTTTAAATAAAAAAATAATTAATAAATATGTACCTTTATCATCTAAATCATTTAAATTGTATTCTTCGTTCAAAATATTCCCTTGTCTTCGTACAGGGTCTCCAAAAAAGGATGTTTACCACCACTCAAAACATAATAAAACACCAATCCCAATGAGAATGTGTCCACAGAGCAGGTCTAACAAGGGCAAACAATTAAATTTATACAATCTTATTATAATTATGGAATATATTTCTTACAAGCTAAGTTTTATACAAACATGAAGGAAGTTTTATAGAGATTCAATTATATTTTCTATCACAATAAAAAATATCCATATTACTTTCTTTAAACATATTAAAAGTGGCACTTTTATGGTTTTATTATTGTTTGATATTAAGTGTTCCATTTTCTTCAATTTACTTCATTTCACATTTTTCTTAACATTCAAGCAGCAAACATTTTTTTCACATAAAGTTAAAAGATTATAACTTTGCAAATCCAGATGGTCAGGCGATAGAACATGAAATCATAATTGCTCATTGCTTTCTTTAATGAGCAAATAGAAGTTATCAATTTAACTTAACAAAAATTTTTACCAAAATATTTTTAAAAAAATTAACAAAAATAAAATGAGCTGTAGTATAAAAGATTGAATGAAAAGATATGAATCTGCACATTTTAATTTCTAAATTAAACGAGACAGGAATAATAAAGTTTCCACAAAATAAATTGTTTGAAATGTCATAAATTTTAACAAAACAGTGTCTTGCACATCAAGACTAATTTTTTAAAGAATGAAAATATAAAATAAAAATTTTAAAAAATAATGATAGCAAAACATTAAAAATAATGCATCTGATAGCAAAACATTAAACACCAATATTATGTTAATTATTAAATCGTTTTTGATTATCTATAACAAGATTATATTAAAAATATAACAATTTAAAAATTCATCTTTATAATTATTAGATATTATAAAAGATTAAAATTTAATTTAGAGAAAAGAGAAATCAACAAATTTTTAAAAACTTTAGTTACATGTCATTTCCTATTTATTATTTTTTATTCTTATGAATAAAGGATAATTTAAGAATATTTATCTTTAACCGCATCATCTTATTTAGTTGAAAAAAATATAATTTTTTTAAAACTGAACTAGAAGTAGAAAAAAAAAGATATTTTAAAACTGAAAGAATTTATAGAAAAAAAATTAAATTGCATCACAGGTTAAATAGGTTATTAAAACTACTAATTTCCTTAAGCTTATAAATGAATTCTTACTGTTCTTGCTCCATTTAATAATTCAGGAGCAATCCAACCTTCTGTTCCAGTTGCTCCAGACCGTTTTTGAAAAGGATATCCTGCCATCAGCTAATTTTTTACACATTCCAAAATCAGATATTAAAGCCTTGACTTCCCCAGTAGCACTGGGCATTGATATCAAAACATTTTGAGGCTTGATATCCCTATGTACTAAAAAAGATAAATATAGATTATAGACATGCAAAACATTTTTATGACTGTTTTTAAGCCTAAAATTTACAAAACTTCATTAGAATGTATCTGCATCTTATATAACTTATCAATGTCTTATTTAGCAACTAATAGTACATTTTGTAATCCAAACACAGATCATGTGAAAAATTGGCAAGCGGCCAAGTCAGACATCATATAGGAGGAAATTAATTGAAATAAAAAGGAAGGATTTTAATTAAAATAAAAAGAATTTTAATTTTTAAGACATAAAATTTTTACTTAAATGATATTAAAAGAAAAAGTAGATGGAAAAAAATTTCACACTAACTAATATACTTTTTTCTTTCAAAACAACTTTGTGGTGCATCCATCTGACTAACACCCCTAATAAGAAATTGATTCATCTGTTTCTGCTACTAAATCGAATGTTTACCATTCTCATAATCTGTGGTCAGGCTGTAACTCAATATAACAGCATTAAAAATTTTGTGGAAATATTGTTGCAAATATTATTGAGAATTGAGAACATCGATGTTTTTAAATTAAGTTTTTTTTTTTTAACTTAATTATTTAATCAATGTTTAAGTAAATTAGCATGAAGCTTTGCAACTTTTAAATACCATAAAGCAGTATCCATGAAATTTTCATATTATATATAAATTATATATATATATATATTTATAATAAACAAATTATTTGGTAAAAAGATTAGTTTTACAAAAATGCTGATTAACAACAAGTTTCAAAAACTCTTAACAATCAATAAAAATTCCACAATTTTGTATTATGAGAATTATTTACTAGCAATTATTGGTAGTATTATAAATAATTATAATTAATTGTAATAAAAAAATTATATTTTAGTTTTCTTAACAAACCATTTTAAAAATAAACTATTTTCAATTTGTTCATTCATTAAATTCGAAGTTAGCAAAATTTTTCTTACAAATTAATTTTAAAAAATGATAAACAAGGTTAATTTTCAATTAAAAAATGATACTATATTACTGGCTGCCATTCTATACACTTACCAATATCTAATGAGTGCAAATGTGCTATGCCAGAAGCTGCTTGCCTCAAAAGTGATATGGGATCTAGATTTAAACGTTGAAATGTTTCATCTTCCACATAATCGCAGACAGTAGCTGCACACAGTTCAAGAGCAATATAGCGAAACTGTTTTGTCTTGCTCCTATAAAAACAACAGTATTGAAAGCTCTGCCATTGTTTTTCCATGATTAATTTTAAATTAGGTCAAAAGACTGCATTGTCATAAATATAAAATAGTATTTTAAGCCAGTAAAATTAATGATAATTTAAATAGTTCTAATGAAGAAACAATACAATTGTCATACTGAACTTAAATTATAAATTTAATTTTTAATATTCAAAAATATACATATAAATTTTATTTGCTTCACTGCTTATTAAGCTTCATGCACAAAAACATTAAAACAAATAATATACAGAAAAAAAAATAAAAAGTAATTTGTTTTAATATATTTTCTTAAATTTCAATTTCTTTTCGACAACCATAGAATGCAGTACTATCAGAACGGATTACAAATATTTCTGCAATTATTAAGAATGTATAAAACATTTTTACTTGCAATAAACTGTATTTATACAGAATTGTTGATGATAATTATCTAAATTAAAACAGAAGAAACATTACAGTTTTAGGTTTCAATTTTTGTTGTATAAGCTTGATCATTTTTTTTTTCAATTTGAAGCAATAGTAATTAGCCCATTAATACCTATTCTCAAACAAATATATATTTTTATTTTTAAAAAATTAAATGCCAGAATAAACGAAATAATGGATTACATGTTTAAACAATGTCCACTTAATGTTCCTATTTTACTAAGTTGAAATAAATAATGAAAAATGCTGTATTTAATAACATGAAATTAATTACAAAAAACAATAGGAAAAACTTGCTCATTAAAAAAACAATAACTCCGAAGAAACCGTTTTGCTCAAAGTATATTATCAAACCGCATGATAGTTATGATAAAACTAAACAACGGATAAGAGCAGTGAAGTATACATACCATGCAATAATATCTAATAACATTTGGGTGTTTATCTGATTCTTGCAACATATCTACTTCACGATTAGCAATGCTAAAGCACTCTGGTAGAACTCGTTTAACAGCCACATGCCTATTTTCAAACATTCCTCTACAGATAAATACAGAAATGAATTCAAAATAGATCAAACTGAAAAATATTTAAATAAAAAATGAATCCATTTCATTAAAAATGAAATAATTCCTGAATAATTCCAAAAGTAATATGACTGAGTTATAACAAGATAGATTTTAATGTTTAATACTTTAAAATATTAATGTAAGAATATTTCATTTAAACAAATAAAAATATTTTTTTTTTAAATCAGAAAAGAGTAACAATGTAAAACACAATGATTTAAGAAATTAATAAAATGTCAAACAAGTTATTTGTAGAAAATATTTTTTTTAAATTCTAACAAAAAATTAATTACTTGTATACAAATGTCCCATAACAACCATGTCCAAGAACATCTACTGGACTGAAAGTAATTTTGCCAACTTGAATAAGATCATTAGAATCTAGAAAGAGGAAAAAAATGACATTCAAATTATAAAATAGTTTTTATTTCAATATTTCACACTATATATTATCTTCAAAACACTTCTTCATGAAGCATACAATGAGATAAATTACCTAATTCGGAAGCCCCTTGATCCAAACTAGACTTCCTGTTCTGTAAAAAAAAATATAGGAATTTGACCTCCATAAAATACATATGAGTGCACATAAATAAAGTATGTTCCAAATAATTTTAATATTTTATTTAGAAAGAAATTAAATTTTCTGTTTTAACTATAAGCTAAAATAAATAATGAAAATCACTATAATCAATACCATAAAATTTAATTTTATCATTACATGAATTTCCTCATGGTATATTAATAGAATTATGTATTTCATTCTTTATGAATTACTTTTAAAATTAATACTTAAATTAACTATTACTGTATAATATAACATATTAATCAATTGCTTAATACAGTAAACAGCACAGCATTTACCTGAATACAGAAATAAACGATGATGCTTAACACAGCTCCAAGTAATAAGAAGTATAACAAAATAAATGGCCATGATAAGAAGATACTTTATGAAACAAATCATCAGTAGAAGTCTCAGCGTCTACAAAACATTTCTTGGATTTCTCATATTCATATGCTCCCATATAAGGTAACAGCCCTTCGAGAAAACAGTAAGGTACTAAAGTGTCATTCACTTTTTCAGAAATAATTCTAGGGTAAAAAGCTGTTGGCCTGGAAAGAACGAATGGAAGGTTTGGTACAGATGCTATTTGAAGCAAAGATGAAAATGCAGGAGCGGCATAATCCGGCATTTCATAATGTCCTGTAAAAAAAAAAATTTTTTAAGAACTTAAACAATGTCTCAATCTCTCTACATATGAAGCAAGAGATTTGTCAGTGAGTGTGTATTTCTTAAAACTTAAAAACTATAACACTTAAAGAAAATTAACTTTTATATAAGGTATGCTTTTGTATACAGGGTTTATTATAAAAAATAGCTCAACAAAAACTGTAATTTAGTTAAATAAAAATTGAAATTTTTAGGATGAAGCTGATATATAACAATGTATGTATATATGTATGTATGTACATACATACACACATAACAATACAATTAAATCAATGTTTTATAACAATTCATATGTACAGCATTATTAACATTATAATGCTTTTGAGAAATTGAAAATGATCAGTTGTGTAATAAATTGGGAATCTTTTTCTTGGATAAGTTTAAATATCATATATATTTTTTACTAAAGTTACAAAATTAAAGCAAAATATTATTGTATTTACAGATGCTGATTATTGGCTATTTTTTTTATAAAATAAAAGTTGCAATTTTTCACAATGAAATTGAACCTTTAAATTATTTAATTCAGGAATCCTCTCTTCAATAGGTATTAAAAATAACATACATATTTGCATGTGGTTATTCATGTTTGTTTTCCACATTTGGGTTTAATGTATTTATTTTAGATTCAGATTTTTTTTTTTATTTCAATATGATAAAACTTTACATGGATATTACATCATTTTTTACACATTATTGTCATACTGCATAGATATGATATCATGGTCTGCAAAAAAATAAGTAGTTTAATGCTTTTTTTTTCAGCAAATCATACTAAAAAGTAAAAAAATATATGTTGTTTATTAAAGCTGGGAAAGATCTGGTCATATCAACTAGTATAATATAATTTCAACCAAAAAGAATGAAAGAGAAAATCTAAGGAAAGATGACACTCAAGGTTGGTTGTCGAGTAAATGAAAGAATTAAAAAAAAAAATTGTTTTCATAATACTAAAATTTCCTACATAGATATATCAAATGACAGATCTACAGAAAAGGGGAAAAAATAAAATATAGATATATTTAAAAATATATTTCAGACCTCTGGGCTTAAAAAATTATTAAATGCTTTAAATTATTATAAAGATACATACCAAAAGAAAAATAATACATAAAGAAACTGACTACATAAATTAACAAAAACTTAAGCTGATAAAGATTGTCCGATGATTTATTTATTTTATAATAACCAAATCAAAAATAGAAACCATACAATAAAAAATAAAGCAATTCTTTGCACAAAACGAAGAAATTGAAATCAAAAAAATTTTGCCTTTTGGAGCAAATAGGTTTTGAATTAATAATTTCAAAAGAAAACAAATAAATTTAGTTTTAAAAATTAAGAAATTTAGATATCAAAGAAAATATAATTAAAAACAACAGAACTCATTTGTTAAAATTGAGAAGATATATAAAGCCTTTATTATTTCTACAAATGTATTTTTTAAAATCAATATATATCAAAATGATGATACATGAGATGTGAATTCAAAATATTTCTCACCAATCAAAAAGTCTTCTACTCTTTGATCCATGTTGCTATTATTATTATTCAATAAGTATTCTTCAATAGGTTTTGCATCTTTTGGAATAGTCACGGTAGAATTAGGTCCTTCTAAAAGAAGTGGCTTTCGCATATGCATCTAATACAGATAAAATAAAAACAAAAGTTGAAAATTGTTTTTCTCTTTCAATCTACAATAGCATTAAAATTCATTTGATAAGTGAAAAATATGTAAAACTTAGTCCTAAACTGATAAACTGCATTAACTTATTTATTAATACAAAAAAAAATTGATGTTTATTGAAATTAATGAAATATTAATATTTAATATTTATTAATATTTACTTAAATTATTATTAGGAAATTAATTACTTAAAATAATTTCTTTTTTTCATTTAGCCCAAAATATTTGTTAATAAGCCCTATATTATAGAAATTCTTTTACATTTGATTTTTAAAATTACCAAATATATTATTTTATTTCTGAATACAACAAGGTAAAAATATCAAAAGCATAATCATTGACAGTAAATTAGCATTTTATCTATGATGATTTTTATTACATAGAAAAGAAAAATGTTCTAATTTAGATCAACACAATTAGAAAATGTGCAATATAAAAAACCTAAAAAACATGCACAAGAAATTTTTTATAAATATTTTTAATTATATGCATGTCAAAATTTGTATATTAATATGTTTAAAAATATAATTTAAACAGAATTCTTGGAAGAGAATAGCGTAACTGAAAAAAAAAAATTAGCTACATCCAAAAGTGTCATTAAATACTCACAGGTATTATTAACTGTTTATCATCTACAAAAGACGTTAATGCATAAAAGCCATGCAAAGTGTGCCCAACATATACAGTAGGTCTGGAAAAAGAAAAAAAAAATCACGTATAGAAATTTTTTTTTACTAATATATAAACTGGCTCAACTTTGTTAAACTGACTCAATTTTACTTTTTTAGTAAATACAAAAAAAAGCACTATTTGGAAAAATATTAAAATTAGCTAAATTCATAGCACAATTACGTATATTAACAATTTCATAATATATTTTTAAAATATGAATTCTTACACCTAGCGTTCCAAAAGTAATTATTCCTTAAAAGAAACATACAAAATTATATTTCTTTCATCGAATTGTCTTATCATTTTATTAGTACATATGACCTGGCATTGCACGATTTCAGAAAATAAAATTTATTAATTCTTTTAATTAGATTAAGTCTGTTCAAGCAGCATCCCCACTTTCTTTAGCTTTAGCATTGGCCATTATCAATCTATTAGATTCATTCTGAGTTCTTCGTTTAGAGTTGATTATGATTATGGACCGATTAAACAGTCTTTTCTTAGGCGGCATTGCAAATTTAACAATAAACACCAGTGTGAATATCCACAAACTCTTTCTCCCATTATCATGTTGTAATGGCTATCAAATTTCAAAAATTTAAAAATAGAAGAATGGGAAAACTCTGGACAGAAGAAAGGGCTGAAAACTAAGACAGTACAACAGTGTAAAAATAATGCCAACCATGAAAAAGTTAACAAATTGGAGTAAAAACCTAATTTATCCAAAATTGGGTAATTTTTTATTTATTGATCCAATTTTGAAAAAAAAAAAAAAAAATTTCAGTTAATCTGGGCTTTGTATTAAAACTATCCCTGCCAATTTTGGTGAAATATGGATAAAAATTGATACCATGCATAAGAAGGCATACACAAACTTTCAGAAATATATATACAGATAAGAAAATTGGGAAGGGTCAGAAGGGAAATGTATTTTTTTAACTTATTCCTTAATTAAAAGGTTTAAACAATATAAATATGTTATATCATAATATATACTAATTAGAGAACTATGAATAAGATAAATAGCTTTTTTAATTAATTAAAAAAAAAATATATTTTAAAAATGATAACTATCAAAAGGGAAACTTAGATTTAAACTCGGTAAGCATTCAAATGTTTTTGCTTGTTAATTTTGTATGATACATGATATTGCATATATCTCAAAATATTTACAGTTCTTACTAAAAGTCATATTAAACTAAAAAAAAAAAAATGTATATAATTTAAAAGAATTAATTAAATTTACATAACAAAAAACAAATCAAGAATTCTGAGAGATATAAATAGGGTATATGTTACTTTTTCAATATTTTATTAATTTTATTATTGATAATCACATTGATTGATTATAATATATTTAACTGATAAACATAATGGCCCCAAAAAAAGTTTTAAATATAAGAACAGTACATTTTAAGGCAATTTTTCCCATCTATATCAATAGCGAGAGTACTTTTTTAAATTAACACTCAAAAAATTTTTATTTAACATTCTATACATATTTTTTGAAAAATTTTTTCTTATTATTAAAGCTTTTTAGGGAAAAAAATTATGCAACTTTTTATTAAAGACCTATAATAATTATTCTTTGTAGTTAACAATAAACTAAAAAACAAACTTTGTATTTTGGAAACAAAAACACAAAGATATTTAATGAAAAATATCAACAGATTAAAATTTTAACAGAAAGAAATAAAAATTTAATTAAATTATGAAATAAATGTCAAATTTTAAAAATAAAGCTTTAAAAAAAAAATGAAAATTTTTCATATCTAATTAAATGTTATACTGGTGGTAGCGAATAATTAGCAATAATAATCCAAATGATTGAAAACCTTACAATATACTTATATCTTACTAGCCAAACCTCATCCCATTATATAATCAACAGATAGGGTCTTAATGTATATACCTCCTATAAAAAAATCAAATTTACAAATTTATAAATGACAAAATAAACAAAATTACATATCTTAGAATAATTATCTTAATAATTAAATTTATTTATTTATTAAGATAATTAAAATTATTTTAATCATTTAAATAAAATAAATTTAAAAATAAAACAATTTATATTTTAATTAAGTAACTGATTACTGCTATTTATAATGAATATTGGCATACGAAAAAAAATTAATATAAAATATTTTGAAACAAACAATCTATAATTTTCTAATAAACTAATTGATAATTAACTTAAAAGTACATGGATATAAAGTACAAAAATAGTCTAAAAGAACGAGGTTTAATTTTTTTGAAATGTATAAAATTTAGCAAATGTTTTACAATTCAAGAATTTTTAATGTTGAACTTTAATTTTAAAACTTTTATATAGGCATTTTAAGAGCAGATAATAAATATTATGTACACATTAGATTATTAAAATTTGATTATGGTTCTAATGTAAACAGAAACAAAAATATTCCAAATAACATATATGATTTTGAATGTTTTTATTTTTATTAAATTAAAAAGTGTAATTTAAACACTTTCAAAAATAATGTTATGTATCATTGTTCTTGTGAGAAACAAAATGGCATTTAAATAAATTATTTGTTAATAACTACTGAACTATACTTGAATGATTTTTAAACATTTTAACATTAATTTATAATTTTTAATAATACCGTTTCAAAATAATTTTGATGATAGAGACAATTCAATTTTGTTATATTGTATAAAATTTCATTTAATTATTATAAATGCATTTAATTTGAATTTGAATAAATTAAAAGACAACTTTAATTTTAAGAATTTATAGAATTTCTTTAAATTCTACATTACAATCCTTTCAACTATTTTGCTAAAAAAATAAGTGTTCAGGTGTTCAAAGAATAAATTATTGAAGCATGCTCACGTGCATAATGAAATTACATAGCAGACTTACAACAGAGATCCTTTTTTATAATTGGAAAAAAAGGTGTTCCCACTGAGATGAAGGTTGTGCTTGGGTTATGTGCTCAAGAGCTTCAGTCGACAAGCTGTGAAATGGTACATTATGTAAACCATTCCTCTCTAATAGGTATAAGCCAACTACGGGAGAGCCAAAGTCGCTAAACCATAAAATATTGCCTGCATGCGAAAAAAAAAATAAATGTCTAATAAATTACAAGACAAATGCAATATACAAAAATTGAAAATTTCAGAAAAATGAAATTATAATATAGAGACATGCTTATTTTTATTTGAATAAAGATAATTCTCTACAGCTTTGTAATAATTATAAAAAATATTATTCATATTGTATTATAATTAAATATAATTTGAATTTCTATAATTGTTTGATTGACATCAATTAGAAAATTTATTTTAAAAGTAAATTATTATTTGCAATATTTTAGAATATATTTACTTCACCTCCAAAAACATTAAATATTCCACTAAATAATTTAGCTCAAAATATTAAATTTGTAGGGAAAAAAAAATTTACCATTTCTTTTCTCAACAGACAATATTAGTCCACTAGAACAAGATGTAAAATGTACAATACCTATAGAAAAAAAAAAATTTTAAAAGCAATTAGAAAAATAAAACAAAAATGTATAAGAAATTATTAATATAAAAAAAATACATTTCCTTACCATATTCATTGTTAAATTTTGCTGAACTACTTGCTGCATAATCAGAATATGTAACATTCCATCTACAGAAAAAAAAATCATTAACAATAAAATTTTAACCATTTTAATAATTTAAATATAAACTAAATCAGTTTCCTAAAAAAAGTAAAAAGAATGAAATACAATTTGAAAAACCCTATAGTTTTATAAAAGATACTGTATAGTTAAGACATATTGAATATATAAAAAAATTTTTAACTGTTCATTAAAAATCCATTGTATGTTTCTTTCTTTTTTTTTTTTTTTCTAATTTGAATATTTCTATATGTATATAAATTTTCTAATGAACTACAATATTTTTCAAGTATTTAAAATATAATTTGGTAAGCTTGAATTTTTAAATTAAGCAAGCATCTACTTACGATTGAACACCATAATTTAAATCATACATGGATAATTCAAAATCTGAAAGAAAAATAAAAAAAATTGAAATGATGATTCATCAACAAAATGATTTTAATTTTAAAATGGATAAAAACTAACGAAAGGATAGATTAAAATGATTTTATTTTTTAATTAATTTAATGTGATTTTCAATAAATAATTAAATTGCAATTCATTAAATTTCAATAATTTCAATGAATCTAAATAATTATTTAAAATAAAAACATAATAGCAAAAATTAATAACTAATTCATAAAATGAAAAGAATATTTTAAGCAACAAAAAATATATTCTTAAATATTAACTGTATTTTTAAAAAATTAGATTTTGCCTGGACATTCTAAATAATGACATATCATATAAAGAAATTGTATACACTCAATAAAATTTCTTAACAAATTCAATAATTAACAACAAAAATGGATTTACACTTATTAAGAAAATTATATTTTAAAAAACAATGTATAACAAAATGAGACTGCATACACATGAAACATAAAATATTCTTAATTTAAAAAACCATTAAAGATATTGATATTTTCATACAACAATTACACAAAAATTGAAAAAAAAAAAATTCCTCAAAATATAACTACAAAATTAACAGTAAAATGAAAATTAATCATGTTATTTAAAAAAAGAACTTATTAAACGCTAAACACATTTAAAAAAAATTCATTACCATTTTCCTTTTTAAATTTAATGAAATAATTTAAAATCCAAATAATTATATCTTTTAAATTCTGAAAAAATTATACGCTTATAGTTTTCTGATATGCATAAAACATAATAAATCTAAGCATAAAAATAAGATGTCCTTAGCATATATTGAAGAAAAATGGTGATTTTCTAAATTTTCATTAAAGCCAATTTCATTTCAAAGCCGACATTTTCTAATCATCCAATTATCATGAGAAAAAATATATTGGTAAATAAAAAAAAAAAAAAAATGCACCATACCAGTTCTGCCTATGAAGACACCATTTTTATTAAGGGCAGGGCATATTTTATCAGATCCTCCAGTAGTTACAGTATCAAGTTTTTTGCCAGTTATAGGATCTATAGCAAACCAAGATGCTATTTTCTTTCCTAATTGGGAGAGAAGAAAAAAATTTAAAAATAAGAAATTATTAAAAAATCATTAAATAATGTTGTTAGAGATGGAAAATTCTACACAAATACTGATGAAGCATTTTTAGTTTGCCTTATTCTAATTAATATATTATATTTTAAATAAATTAATACATTTCAAATACATATTTTATCATTTATAATTTTAAAAATATTAATAACTAAGTTCTTTGAAAAAAAGAAAAACATTTTAACTATTGATAAACCAATTTGAAAAAATATTAAATTAGTATATTCTATGAGACAAATTTTATGCATTTTGCAATGTATTCAATAATGCTTTTAATTTATAATTTAAAATTAATATATTTAAAAAATAAGGATATAAAATGTTTAACTTTAAATTCTACACACTTTAATTATCCTAATATATTTCAAACAAAGCAAAATATAACATATGCATGTTAACATATTATTAGACATTTAAATATATATAATAAACAAAAAATAATTTTCTAATTTATTCATAATTTAAATTATAAAATATTAACAATTAAAACCTGTGTATAAAACTCCATCATCTGAGCGCAAAGGAGCGTGATATATTAATTCTGATATGGTGTATCTCAATTTTTTGAAGTCATTTGTCGCATGGCTGGACATATACATATAAAGAGATCCATCTCGAGGATCAGGAAAAATTTTCCTATAATATAGAAAAATTTTATAAGCATATAATCAAATATTTCAAAATTCTTAGCTAATTTTTATAAGCTTTTAAATATTATAAGAATTATATAATAAATAATATATTCAGAAATTTAATTTCCATACATTTTCAAACTTTAACCCTATTTATGTTACTTTGACACTTTAATCCTTTATAATCCTATTTATGCTACTTTAATCCTATTTATGCTATTAAAATATTTAAACTAGAATATTTTAATAATAATGTTATTTAACTTCAATATAAGGAAACTAATATAATAAAAAAAAAAGAATAATATATTTTGATAATATAAAGAGTTTAAAATAAAAAGCTTACTTTTGAGAACCTCCTAAATTTAACTTCAATATAGGTTCTGAAATTTTTTAAAAAGTACAATTGATTAATAAAAACAAAAACCTTAAAATGTAAAAAAATTATATAATTTTTTTTTTTTTTAAATTCTTTGCAAAATTTTATTTAAACCAATAATTGCCTAAAATGGACATTAAAAAATAAAGTTGTGAATAAAATGAATTTATTATTATCAATATATAATGCTACCATATTTATATAAAGCATGCATGTTAAATAAGAATGGTAAATATGATGAAAATATCAATCCATCTTCCCATGCTGCTAATTACATGATTTCAAATACCCTAGCAGTAGACAAATTTACACATCAATTACAAGTCATAGTCTGTCATCCAATCACTCTCTCAATGACCCTATCATTAAGTGTGTAGTTGTTAAACAGTCATGTGACCCAAATTTTTCTACAGAACCAACTGCACAAGCAAATTGTCATTTATTAATTTTATTCCTCTACTTCTAAAGGAAAGGAATTTTGGTTTTCCCACATGATTAGAATATGTTGCTAGATTTGTTTCAATTTGAATTCCTTTCAACTATGTGGATGTGTGACTCATCCTCAGTGTTTTGCAGTGCAGGAACAAGAATCCCATGAGTGGGGCACTCATAAATAGAGGAAAAGGGACAGCTTCTGTTTTGAAGGAATACCTGTAGGTAGAAGTTTGACTTGGCTCTGAGTCGCTGAAGAAGGAAGGTAGTCCTTTTACGGGGTGGGGCTGTCAGCCCTACACCCAAAGTTTTACAGCATATTAGATCGGGACCTATGGTTTAAAGTGGATTCTGGACCACTACAAATATCCAAGACACTGCAGGGACTCAAACCCAAAATTTGTAGCACCGAGCACTAGCACGCTAATCACTCAGTAATCAGGCCCCTTGTTTCTTAATCTTATTTGTATAAATGTGCATTTTCTTTTTTTTTTTTTTTAAACCTTCACAATTGTATTTATCTATTTCATTGAAGTTTGTGTGCATCTAATGTTTTCCATTTTGTTGTTGGAGCTGAGGAGCACTTTGGATTAATAAATTCATTTTCAACTTTCACTTTTTACATATATCTTCCAAAAGTATGAAATTTTAATGAACTAAATAAAAAGGTTTTTTATCTGTTTTATTATTATTATCATTATTATTGTTTATAATTTACTAAAAATGAAATATTGCAAAAATCAGATCCTAAGAAATATAATTTTTTTTTTTTTTTGAAATTAGGAAATATATACTTATGTATATATGTAATTTACTACAATAATTGTATTTTATTAAACAACAATAAAGGCTAAATCAGTTTTCCAATATTTTGTTAAAAAAATTCTGCGATAGTTTTATAAGTTAAATAGATAATAATAAAAATGAATCAATATCATATGTAAATCTTTACACAAAATTTAATACTCATACAAAGTTGTAAATCTATGATGAAATCCAGAAAATGATTTAAATTGTCAATTTTACCTTCTTGTAATGTCCATTTGACTATACCAGTTTTAAGGCTAACGGCATATAAAGTGCCATTTAAGGTGGAAACCAACAATGTAGGATCTTGAATAGCTATAATGCTGGAGGACTGCAAAGTTAAAATATAGTTAACACTTTTAATTATTTATTAATAAATAAATACTTAAAAGTAGTACTACAATAACCTACTTTATAAAAATAATTTTAATTTGTAATAACCACTTTAAACTTTATTTTTCATACTGTCTGATACAAATATCATATATTGTTTTGTATAATTTAATAGATGAACTTGTTTCATTACATAATTTGTCAACAAAACTTATGCTATAACACTAAAAAGATTCCAATAACAATGAATCTATATTGAATAACATTTGCCAGAAGGCCAAAATAATTTCCATTACATGGACATGAAAATTTGCAATGATGAAGAGTTATGTCAATTTTACTAGAGAGAGAAAAAGAAGTAATTTTAAATTCATATATCCTGAAAAATAGGATAAATAAAAAGTCAATTTAATAAAACAACAATCAAACAATAAGTTACAACAATCAAATAAGACAACAAACATATCTATTATTAAGTGACTTGATTTTGAATTTCAATTCTTTAATATTAAGTAATTTTATTAAATAAACTTTTTTTAAATATTTACAGCATTAATCTTCTATCTCGATTATCTTGATCTTCTATCTTGGATATTATTTAATACCAATTTTTTCACCACAGATTATTATAATAATGAATTTAAATAAATAATAATTTCAATAATGAATATGTTACAGAGAACTGATGGGATAAATGCATGACAGTATTAAGTCACAAAGCTTGTTAACATTTTCAACAGTTGAATATGCACACAAATATTTAATAAAAATTAATTTAATTAAAAAATACATAAATTGAAAAGAAAACAGATTAAATTAAAAAAATGTATCTTATTAAACCCCACTCTTCCTTATATCTTAATTCAAAATTATTTTAGAATAAATCAAAATTTCAGAACAAGGTTGAAATTAACATAATGGTACCTCGATGCACATTTATTTTAGAATAAGTCCAACTTTATGTTATTTTCTTGTATAGAACTTATGGAATATGACTTGTAAGCCTCAAAATAATTGCCAAATGAATTGATATCACAGTTTGCAGAGAAGTACCACCTAAACAAAGCCCACACATATCATAATATTGTCTAAAATGACTAGAGGATGTTACAATTCCAAAATATCCTACAGAGATGGAAGAAATAATTTTTTTTTTTTTTTTGTGACAGACTTTTAGTAAAACCTAAAATCTTATAATGCACCGCCAGGTCCAAAAAAAAAAAAAAGTGAAAATTAAATCTGGTACATTTTCATTTATATATGTACTTCATCTAACTTTTTTTATTTATGTATTTTAGTAATAAGCAGCGTTTAAACTTTATATAACCCCATCAATATATAATACATCAATAATAATAAAATTTTCATAAGTGAATTAATCCTTTTCTCTGTATTTTTATAGAAATAATTTGTTTGCTATAAATCAAAAGATGTGGAAACACATACTAAGATTGGCTTGGTACATGCTTTAGTTTGAAAGAATATTTGAATATGTTCCCATTTTATGTATATTATAATTAATTGAATAATAATTTCATAAACAAGTAATTCATCTATACTACAAATTGATACAAATATTTTGAGTATGCATAATTAAATTATATTTTGTCAAAATATTTTTACACTGTTTTAATCAAACCTATATTAAATTCAAAATAAAAGTCAAAGAACTTGTCCCTATTACCATTCCTATGATACATTACAGAAAAACAATACTCTTGTTCATAAAGAATGAAAAAATTGCCGTTCATAAGGTAATAAAAAATTATATATAATTTAATGGTTGAAGAAGATAAATAATGATAAGAAGTCGATTTTCACCTATGTTGCTTGAACATCTCACAAACAAATTATTGTCAGAGAATTTTAAAATTAAAAAAGATTGTATTCAGTAGTGAAACAACTACAACGAGGATTAAATTAATGTGAATTTCCATTTACAATCAATGCATTCAATATTAATAAAAAATCATCATCATCATCAGTGGTGCAACAGCCCCATGGTGGGCCAAGGCGGTCTTCCTGCAGGCAGATTTCTAGACAGGGGGATATTTTATTACAGGGTAGGTCAACAGTACCCCAATTATAGGTTATTATACTAATTAGTAGGTTGTCAACAGTACCCCAATTATCTACAGCCATATTAGGCCGGGATAATAGGTTTAAAGTGGATTCGAACCACTACAAACATCCATGGCACCAACGGGACTCGAACCCGAGACATGCGGCACCGAGCGTTAGTCGCTCGGCAATTAGGTCCATTAATAAAAATAAAGCATATTATTTTGCATCAAATTCTTTTTTATTTATGTTTAAAAAAACAATTAAAAAATATGCCTTACAATAGCATGCCGCTACATCGTTGCTTCTATTTTTTTAAAATATAACTGCAAAATTAACAATTCTATATTCTTGCTGACAATCGTTAGAAATTACAAGTTTGACAAAAAATTAGTTATAGGAAATTAGAATATAACAATTATAGCTAGTAAAAATGATAATACTCAAAATAAAGTTTAAGAGAACATAAAATAATAATAATACACCAAGTGATTAGTAGCATATCGATAAGATATACACAAAATAATTAACTAAAATTAATTAATAAATTGAGTTAATGGAATAAAAGTTTAATTTCCCATTAAAGGAGGTAAAAAAAAATTGAAACATAACGAATATGTTAATAGCATATGTTATTAAAATCAATGTGTTTGCCAAATCCAGCAAACTTACTTCATCTATTTTATGTCCAGAAAGAAGTTTTACGTTTATAACTATGAAAAAAAAGAGTAATTTCAATATTTTTGAGTTAAACATATTCATTCAAATAATTGAATTCGTCATTTTTTAATTAATGAAATAACAAATGTGCGTGCTAAACAGATACAAACAAGATAAACTGAAAATAAAGTGAAACTTAGCGATAGTGAAAGGAAGATTTTTAACCATGATACTTTGCGCGAGAAAGGGAAAAATTTTGTGTGTATACGTAGTTATACAATACTCATCTTATTGGTTCAAAGTTATTTGACGTCATGGCTTATTTAATTTGATGTTAAAATGAAATAGAAAGAATTGGCGAGAAAGCACTTATTTAGTGAATTTTAGAAAAAGAAATTTTCAGTCAATGAATATTAAAACAATTACTTTGTCCCATTCGACCTATGCAGAGCATTTGGGGATTAACTGCAAAGTTAACTAGGAATAAACACAAATACAAATCAAATATTTAGCATCATTACAGGGTCTCTCTGATATGCAAAGTGACCTAAAAAAATTATTCATTAGATCAATGTATTAAAAACTATTAAGGAAATTCTTCACTGTCATTACTAATCATGAAAATTCAATTATATCAAATTTTCTTTGCGCACAACACCAGCAAAAAAAAAAAAAAATATCCGTGCACCATAATCAAATGGAATCTACAACTAAAGTTTCCATAGCAATATTGCCATAGCAAGCCAAACATTGTTATCAAAACAGGAAAAACTGCAACTTCTTCTAGAAAGAAGACAATTTCCAATTTCTTCTTAAGTTCAAACAGATTCAAGTAAATAACTTGTATCTGAAATGTCAGGCAATAGAATGACTTCTCCACACCAAATCCTTCCTGTTTCAGGATTGTGTTTCACTTATCCAGTCCCTTAACAGCTCCCTTTCTTGGTGGACATGCACTTCAACCTCCATCTTCAGCTGCTTCCTAATTTACCACTTTCCCACTACCAACAAATGTAAATTAAATTCCCCAGATCAATTCTGGCCGTATTTCAATGAGACTAACTTGTCATATACAGATTAAATAGTTGCGTCACTAGAGTTGAATATTTAAATTATAAACTCAGCGTTTTAATTTCATATTTGTGGATATCACAAATTCCTTTTGATATTATAATATATTATGTTTATATTTACAATCATTTCTTGTTGAATAAAGCTTTGTGAAGAGCTTCTCAATTATGCATTTCTAAACCTTTGCAACAATTTGTTCAACAAGAAGAATAAAGATTTTCTCTAATTTATCAACTTTAAACCTGAATAATTTGATGCTGAATATCTTGTATCTAAAGCTAAATGACTTCACTGAAAACGGATTTTCTCAAACATTCTGTCTCACTTAAAGTATCTCACTCCGGAAAACAAGCTTCAACTACTCTCTCCCGAAGTATTCATATATGTCAATGATTCTACCGACTAAGATAATTTATTTTCAGTGATCACCACTCTTTTCCTCACGCAACGGAACAAAATATTAGTTAGATATCTCTTAGCTTCCACCAGGGGGGGAACTCATTTTAGAATATGTATAAACCTTGCAGTAGTTGAGCGAGAACTGTCAATTAAAACCCGTTAGTTTCGAACTCTATAGAAATCAATACATCCCTGATTCTTTTATAAGATGGCAAAGAAGTTCCTCTTTTAGATAATAACCTCTAGAAAACACCAGCATTACTTAGGAAAATATTGTAGATAAGACAAGAGCGTTGTAACTGGCTGAAATGCATTATACTTCATTCCCATCACCATCTAATCCTTCCCCTGTTAGATTCAGGGAAGGAAAGTCCTAAAAAGAAGCATCAACAAGCCATTCAGCTGCGGCGACTTGTAGCTCCAGAATCGCTTGTTTGTGTGTGTGTGTGTTTGTGTTGTGTGTGTTTGTGTGTGTGTGTGTGTGTGTGTGTGCGCGCGCGTGCGTGCGTGCGTGACAAAAGATAAACACCGAAGAACTCGATGTCCTGTCAAGGAGGTGATGTGCCATCAATGTGGTAAAATGGTCCTCTACAGGAGAGTGTGCCTGTCAGAGGCGCTAACAAGCTTCAATGCAATGAACATCGAGCCTATATTGGTTACGCTATCATGTATTGAAAAGTTTGTAGTAAACGCCTATATCAATGGAGTTGAACAGAATGCATTTATAGATACTGGCAGCTGTCTACGTTTTTGAAGACATTCCACATTAAAAGATGCAGTTACATTAATTCGGACGTATAAGCATGATTAACTAAGCGTCGAGTACAAATATCAGTGGTTACTTCACCTTATTTTTAAAATTGCTAACACATTAGTACACGAATAGGGAAATTTGCATTATGAAAACTGCTCTCTTACTTTCTAGAGGGTCATGATATTTTAAAAGATCATTCATATATAGTATATGAGTTATTGTCTATACAGATTTAGATTTTTTTACATTTATTTTATCTTTACAATTTTTATTTCTTAGATAATATTATTTTTAGTTATATATTATTGATAAAAAGCCATTGAATTTTATAATTGTTACTCCTTTTGTCATTATATAACGCTTAATACCTTCAAATTGATTAGAATCGAATTTTGCGCTGTCATTCCAAACAATTATCCAATATCGTAATAGTCTGAATAAGTTTGTAATCAATCTTTATTTGGAAAACGTTCTTCTTATAGAAACTGTTGCGATTAAAATTGAATTTTATAAAAACATTTTTTACGTCTAAAATGTCATGATATCATGTAATTCGCTATCATACATATTTATTCATAAAGGTTTACAGTGTTTGCTTTGTTGTGTGTGTATCGGAAATTTGTACATCAACGTTCGATAGTTTCAGGATAACTTTTAAAAATAAATGTTATTTTAAAAATTCTATATTTTTATTTTATTAGTTTCAAGTTTCACATTTTCATGACAAAGAAAGAAAGAAAATTTATTTATCTTTTCAAGAGTCGGCCCTTCAGAAGATCAAACGCATATTTTTAAAAACATGTTTCTTCAGTGCATAAGGATCTTTATTTCAATTTAGTAAGATCAATTTTTCATTCCTGTATTTGAATTTGGAACCATTTTAATACTCATTTATGTGAAACATTTCACAACTGACTAAACTGTTTAATTATTAAACATTTACATATTTACAAAAATAATTAAAAGTGACTTTTTTTCACAATATTTTCTTTATTTTACATTGAATTATAGAACAACTAACATTAATTAAATTTGTTAAAAATTAGCATGCTAAATATTTTTAATCACTTTTTAATTATATAATAATGTTAAGAATCATGTTTCTCAATTTGGCTCGACCGATGAAGAAAACATACCAATTTTTTTTTTCACGCTATAATTTTTATTTTGAGTCTCAATATATTTCATTTATTATTGTATCGAGTTATACAGTTATATCTTTCTAGTCCTTCTGAAGCTCGTAACTTCGGGCCGTTGTTTTGATTATCAAAAAAAAAAAAAAAAAAAAATTAGCCATCTACGCAGATAACACAGCCATGATTCCAACACACAGAAACACCAAAATTGTACTTTACAACATACAGAATTACACGAACCAACTAGAAACTTGCCTAGTTAAGTGGAAAATTTAAGGCAACGTCAATCAATTTTCAGACCAAATTTTAATCCGTAGAAGAACATTTACAGTCGCGAAACAAATACCATTTTCAAATAAAAAGTTCTCTACATTAAAGATTGCAAATACATTGGAATCTAGACTAAAAATCAAAAACCACATAGAGAATGTTATTCAAAATTCAAAAATCAATACCTTCTGCCGAAAAATTAACAGTTAATAGAAAATATAGGCAAACTTCCAATCAGTTTCATGCTCCTGCTCTACAAATAAACACCATACCTTTACTTCTGTACTCTTCTCGGATTTGGTGTATTGTTGCCCTAACAGATTGAGAAACTATACGTCTTCCAAAATAAGAACACTCTAAAAATTACTAACTATCGTCAATTAATCTGGAATTTCTTTTTTAAAAACTAAAAATCACCCTTAAATCTTTTACATAAAATTCCTGAATACTTCAAACACTGCCAATATACGATTCCAATAATTCTCACTCAAGATAGCGGACAATATTAGAAACTTAGGTTTTTATCAATTCCCCGTGGTCAACTTAATTTTCCACGTTCCTAACACTGAATAAATAAATAAACAAACAAAACAGTGCTTTACTCCCTTCTCAGTTCTTTCAACCCACCCACAAGTTTTACCCTACCCAAACAAACGAGTATGACATTGACACACACATCGTCTACTTCTTTCACTTTCTGTCTCTTCCTTCCAAATAAATTGTATTATGCGCATGGTTCATTAGTGTATCAGGAGTAATTGCTTATTTTTCAATATTTTTTTTTTTAAGATAATATTTACTTTTTAAAATTAGATGAGTTCTTTGTTTACCATAAATTCTATCATTCTTTTCATAATATTCTGTTTAAATCACAAAATATGTAACATTTAATTTTTAATTACTTAAAAGAAAGGAACTAGATTTCATATAACCTGCCATATCCTCTTGCTGTTTATTCAAATAAAAAGAAATGGAAAACTTGGCGAAGGTTCGACTTTGGTGGCGTATTAGTGCAACCCTTATTGCAAGTAATTCAGGAAAGCACTTCTTATTCCTCGAGCTTCTGTCCCCTACATTAGGAACTTGCACGATAAAAAGGTAAACGATAACATATTGAAACAGATATTGTATTAAGACTGTTATATTTGAATTAAGCTAACAAAAAATAAATTCTTCACATAAATCGATTTTTAAGCAGTTAAATGTTAATTTTAATAAATTAGTTTGAAAATTATTTACAAATTAATAAATAAAAAACAGTTTTAAAATATTTAGTTTTTTAGAAAGAACTGTAAAATTTTCTTTCGGATATGGCATCAACATTGTGAAGTTTATTATTTATTTTCAGGGGGAGTTATTTTTTTATTTGTTGTTTCGGTTTCTGTATCATTGCAATGTTTAGACGTAAACGGATTTTGGATAATGAATGAGTTGGATTAAACTGGTGTTGGAAATTTTGATTTCCTGAAATTGGAACATTGACGATTACTTTACATTTCACTGTATGAATGTTTATTTAAAATTATTCTCTTTAATTTTTACATTATTCATATATTGTATATTTCGTTTAGATTTTTTTAAATAAATATTTGTATTATTTTTTTTACAGGAAAAAAGATGTTTTAAATCTCAGTATTTATTATTTCTAGTACGAAGAAATGAACAAATCTTTCCGTAATATCCAAGGATCTAAGAACCGATCATCATCTACTACTTTCATCTCTCTCCATTTCAATAAAGCCGATGAAGAACAACTAGAAATAAGTTACGGTGAAAAGATGGAGCTACATCTAAAGCAACCAAAAAGGAAGAAAATTTATCGAACCAACATCATCAAGTGAAAATAAATTATCTGATTATGAAGTAAGTGACAATGAAGAATTCTCGACCAAAACTGCAATAGAAACAGATGATAAGAATAGTCAAAATTCAAGAGAGTCCACACCTGGGCGAGATTCAGTTGTCAAGGAATATTGGTCAAGAATTAGTAAAAGAGCATCCAGTCTAGATTCAGATTTGGGAATGCCAGATAAACCTCCAGATCAAAATGAAGGGTGGATGTTTTTTAAAGATTTCAAAGGAAAGCTCACAAAGACTTTAGAAGAACGTAAATCCTCAATATCAAGAGGAGTTAAAGATGACAAAGCCCCATCAGAAAGTGATCCTGAAAATAAGAAAAATTTAGATGACATTGATTATGATAGTACGCCAACCGAAAATGTCATTGATAAATTATCTTGTAAACTTAGTCCTGCAATTGAAGCTGCTGAAGTTGAAAGCGACAATTCTCTATTTGCTGATTATATTGATAATAGACTTGAAAAGCTAGATGTGAAATAATATCAACAAAATCAGCAACACCTGCTACCACTTCACAATTCTTTTGAAACAACCCTCAAAGTCACAGGTGAAGAAGGATATTAATATGACACTTTCAACTCTTATAGCCAATCGCCAACCGAGTTATGAAGCTGTTTTAGAGAAAGAAGACAAAAAAGATCAAGATGAAGTAGATGTTCCCCTTATAAGAAGTGAAGAAACTGAAAATCCACAAAATTTGGTAGATCTTCAATCAGAGAATCAATTAAATAAATTACCTCTTATAGTTAGAAAATATAACTATTTTGTAAAAACCTATTGGAACAGCATTATATTTCGTATTCTAGTTGCCATTTTATCTTTGCTGTTTGTACCTATTCCTTCTTGGATTTCTGGATTTATTGCTGGTGCCATTTTATCAGGTTATTTTGTACATGTTTTATTTACTCCAGGGAAGCCAAGAGAAGCTTTTACTATTCCTGACTACAGCCAGCTGCCTCCATCCAACATACCAGTTTTAGAAGTTGAAGATGAGAGCATTATTTATAAAGTAAGCTCATCATTATTAATTAAATTATCTTTATCCGGTTTTTTTAATGCATTTAAAAAAATATCTTTGCATTTTCTTTATTTTATGCAATGTATTAGTTTACAGCCTGTTTAACTAATAAATGTAATGAATCTTATTATAATGGATTCTAAGTAAACACTTTTAAATTTTAATCATTTATTCTGATTAAATATTTATTGTGATGTTCTTAAATAAAAAAAAAATCGTTTGTAAACCATTTTTCTTATTTTCCAAAAAAATTGTAATAAATTATTATAGTTAATTTGTAATATTATTGAACATACAAAAGTATTAATTTTGCTATTTTTGTTGAACAATTTATTTATTCAGATTTTTTTTTTTTCTGTATTATTTATGATGGGAACTTTATTGATTTTTAAAAACCAAAAAAGTTTTTTCTATTTCAGCCTTACTTTCTTGAGTAGTTAGATTAGTTATATTCTAGTTTTCAGAAATTAAGAAAAATAACAAAAAAATTTTAATTGTAAAATTTCTGTTAATTGGAATTTAATGACAAAAATATGAATTAAATGGTGCTTTACAAATTAGGTACAAAATGAAACCTATGGCCTACCTACCATAGGTAGTTCAGTTAACTTTTTCTAAAGAAACATCAATTCTTTCTTTTTCTGAAGAAATGTTTGTTCTTTTCTAAAGAAATCTATTAATTCTGTTTTGAAAATACACAAAAAGGAAAAAAAAAATATAATATCTGAGTTCCATGAATGACCAGCTCCAATACAGAGTGTGATTACTTTTAACAGTTATACATACACAACAGTGATGTTCTATTCTCATAATTATAGTGTTTTTTAATTTACTTATTGCTGTGCCAAGGCAGCCCAAAAGCCTTAAAGAGTTGAAGGAGGCATGTTAAATCTTTCAAGAGCATCCCATACATGTTCAATTGTGTTCATGTATGGGGAACATGTCTACTAACCTATATATATAATATCCTGTTCACAAGGTAATTATCTGCAAATTGAACTCTATGTGGTCTAGAATTAGTATCTTGTAAGATGAAGCTATCACCAACTGCATCTGCATATGGAAGAATAATTAGATGAAGGATGTTATCTTCATATACCATATTCTTACCTCAAAGTTTCATTATGCAGCTTTTACTTACAGGAATTTCAAATACTATTAAAGCCTGTTTTTTTTTAAATAAAATTTATTTATTATTTTATTTTATTTAATTTTGATTGTAACTTGTGATGCTTCTGATTTTTTTCTGAATTTATTTAAACCTATGCATAATAAATTTTGTCTTTACTTATTTTAATAGTAATTAATTAAATTTTAAGGGTTGGATGAACGAACTTCCATTTGATTTGAGCTATAATCTTGATACCTATCATGTCAACTGTACCCGGTCATTATTCATTCGGCTTGATGGATCCCTACTTACGTGTATCATACCCCCAAAAAAACATTCCAAAAAGAGCTATGTTTAATGAGCCAAGATATGAATTGCAATTTATTCACCAGCAGCATTATGATATAACAGGGTCAACTGTTGAGCTTTTACCTGTTGGACTTGCAAAGAAAAGGCATGTATTTTTATTTAATTTTTTTTTTTAATTGTATTATTTTAATTTAATTTGTAAAAACATTTATCATATTAATTATCTATTACTTTATTACTACTTAAGAATGAATCCTTCTTTTGTGAGTAATTACATATTTTTATTAATATTAGCATGCTTTCTAATGCTGGTTTTGATAACCTGATCCAAAGACTTGCTTGCTATTTAGCTCAAAGTAATTTGCCATTATAAGGGAAGATACATAGCATATCAAATCAATTCCAGGCTATATTATTAAGGATGGGGGTGGGGTGAACCTGCATCACTGTATTCATATTTTCCTACAACAATTTAGGATGAAACATGTCCACAGTTTCTATCTGGGGGACTTTCACTTTTCATGACATCTCAAATCCAACAGAAAAACTTTTCAATCTGCAGATTTTTGTGCCCATCCCTGACAACTTTAAATTGATATTATTCCTTGATTGGGAACCTAGCTACCTTAATACAGAAACTAGCATGTTATAGGCTGATTTTTATTTTGTTAGCTGAACTAATAAAAATTATTTCCAAGATTTCTTAAAACTGTTTTAAGTCTTCCAGCTTATGGAATATTTAAACTGCTTTTGAAAAGATTACATTTTTTTCTCTTATATTGATTATTGTCTGAAACTTCTAAACCAATTTTATTTATTTTAATATTTATAAGCAATATTAGTCTGCTTTTACTGAAGATGAATTATAATTTAAATATAAAATTGTATATTATCAGTTATTTTTATAGAGATGAATTAAACTTCATATTAAAATTAAGTTGAATTTACTTTTAAAACATATGCATTTTAAAAATTTCAAATTATTTTTTAATATTTCCCTTTTTTTTTTTTTTTTTTTTTTTTTTTTATTATTATTATTATTTATTATAATGTATTATTAAAAGAAATATTACTTAAAGTAAAGAAATATTATTTTAGAATATATTTATTGATAAATATCAAAATTTAATTATAACTTTTTTGATAAAAATGTTTTCTGAAAATGTTGGTTAATTTATTGCATTATTCCTTCTTATATATCCATATTTATAAATGAGATTGCTTCAATTCCCATAAGGCTTTGAAGTATTTGCATTTCATTTCCTGTTACAAGCACAGCTGTGCATATTTTTCTGTCAAAAAAATGTCAAAACCACCTGTTTGGATATCATTAAAATTTTCCTTTTCTTCTCTTTTCATTTGATTGAGAGATTACGAATTCTAATACTGTTTCGCAACAGCATTTAACCTTTGTTTTGTTGTTTTTTTCTTTTAACAAAGAGTAATTGTTTGATTGTATTATCCATCTTTATTGTTTACTATTATATTTTTAAATTTATTTATGAGTTTTATGAATATATATATATATATATATTTTCAAACTATTGAATTTATACTTATAAAAGATCAACTGCAATTTTTAATATTATAAATGATTTCTAAATTCTTTTATGTAAAGTTAGCTGAATTTATTAAATTTTTTTTCAGAGCTGATTTAAATTCTGTCAACAGTAGTATGATAATAAATGTGCATGAGATATTTGAGAGCAAAATGATAGTTTGAGGAAAATTAATAGAAAACCCACAGGTTCATGAAATTTCTCAGCCAGTCACCCCTGAATTGTATAAGAGAAGAAACAGTCGGGAGGGAGGGGGGCTTGTTCAATACATGATTTGATCAAATCACACTGTTCTCTTGGGTCTTGTCAGAAATGAACTGAAAGAATTAAATGCAGTAATAGTTCTTAATGAAATCTTACATTGCTTGTATTAATTGTTTTATTGGTAAAAAAAAAATACTTACCTTTTTTAAAAAAATTCATTAAATAGTTATTGAGATAATATAGAAATTTAAATCACAAAATAATCAGGGATGAAAAATCTTTGCCAACTGAGCCAAAATTAATTCCCTTGTTACATTCTGCTACAAAAATGACAAATTTCGCATTTCTGCATCAAACAGTGCCAAAAATGAGATTTCTTTTATTTTGATTTAGTCACACCAGAAAATGGCCAAGTATGAGTCAATCCTCAGTCTTTGCTTAAGATTCCCACTAAAGGTGATAAAAATTAACATATGGGATTAGAGTTTTGCTTTTATGATGTTTTTCCTGGTGATAAGATTTATTGGTTATGTCAATAGCAACAATTGTTATGCTTTTCTTGCCGTTTTCATAATAGTGATGGAGGATTCAAATTATTTTAATGATTTGAAAATTTGTTTTAAATTATTCAGTCATGGTAGTTTTATGTCAAGATGCCATTCTTTATAAAACAAATAGAATGAATAATTTGTTTGTGTTATGTATGTCATTTACTCTCATTAGTTTAGTTCTTATCTAGAAGTTTTTTTCAATATAAATAAAATTTCTTAACATTTTTTGTATGTTTATAAGTTTAATTAGATATAAAAAAAAAGTAGTTCTAAATTTTATCAGTATCTGTACAATGAAAATACAATTTTACTGCTTTGCTGTTAATAATTTATTTGTTGAAATTGAGAATTTCAAAATTTTTTCTGTATATTTCCTAAATTATTTGTAATAACATATTTTGTTTCTTTTATAGACTTTGGAGTAAAAAGTATCCTATTTGTTTAAGAATTCCTAACCCTAAGCAATCTGTTCTGTCCAGTTTTGCAAAAGATATATCTGATTTTACCATGCCATCCAAATCAACCAGTCGCAAGGAATCTCTTATGAGAAAATACATCCCACGCATCAATGAAAACAACGAAGTTGTATTGTATTTATTTTCCCGCACAGACAGAGAAAAGGACTTGTGGTACACTCGTTTTAAAAAGGCATCTAGGATAAAGCTATTGAAATCACATTCACCTTCTTCATCGCCAAATATTGCTGCTATTGACACCTGCTCTTTAGAAAATAAAAGAACAATATCTGTTGACTTAGCCACTTTACAGCTGTCCTCAAAATATGGTATTGATGAATCTTTGGATGAAGATGATGATATTGATGGCTTCACTGATTTAACTATTTCAAAGCAGGAAAAATTTAAGCTGTACATGTCCCTGCTTCTGAATCCTGTTAATCATGATTATTCAATTTCTTCAAATTTAAAGGATAAAAGGATGACCGCAAGTTATCAAAGTCATCCTCAACATCACAGAATAATTTGACTTGGTTGAATGTTCTTATTGGAAGAGTTTTCTTTGACTTTTTGACAGAAGAAGTGTGGGCAAAACTGGTTGCAGAAAAGATACAGAAAAAAACTGAGTAAAATAAAGGTAAATGTAAATTCTACTAAAGCATTTTTTCCCTAGAATTTCCTGAGTGCATACACATTTTAAAATTAAAAAAAAAAAATATTCAGCTGATAAAAAATGTTGCTTCTTTTCTAAATCAAAATATCCTAATGGTCATTGTTTATAACAAATAATTTTTATTTGATTTCCTATTATTAAAGTCATTTGTTGAAATAATGTTTTTATATAAACAGGGAAAAGTGAGGTTTAAAAATTCTGAGATTTTAAAAAAAAAAGTATTTGAAATAGAAAAAACTATTGCAGTTTTTATATATATGATCATAATGGAAATAAAAAATTAGTAAACACTTTGGCTTATAATATTTTTATTAAGATTTTGATTGCATTTCATATTTTATATAGATATATTTATATTTGAGATCATTCATTATATTAATAAAATAATTAGAAATTAGTCTGTCTTCTGGAATTTCTTTTGTTCATTAATTATGAAATTAATGTATTTGATTTGTTTCTAATTGCATTTTAATTATTATTTCTTTAAGCACTATTTGAAAAAATATTTCTATGACACAAATAGATTTTTCATAAAAGTTTGATTAATAATAAATAATTTTGTGGTATTTAAAAAACAAACTTTTAATCTTAATAAATGAGCTCTTTGCATCCAAAAGTGAATCAACAATACTATTTCAATGAATTAAAATGCTTCAATCAAAATTATTAAGATTAAAAGGGAATGCAAATATTAAAGTAGAACCTTAAAATTTAATTATTCAAATTTTAAATAATTTTTTAATTGTATTAAGCTTATCCAAAATCTGGTTTTAGTAATAATCCTGTTATAGAACAGATCTATTAACTTAAGAAATGTCATACTGTGAAACTGTACATTTGTATATAATAATTTTGTTGCAGTTACCAGTATTCTTGAAAGAGTTAACTGTAAAAGACATCAATTTAGGCACTGCATTACCGAAGATTCATCGTGCTTCTGAGCCAACCGTTGATCAGAGAGGCATATGGATTGATATTGATTTATCTTACAATGGCTTCTTTCAAATGACATTAGAAACAAAAATAAATCTTCTGAGGTATAAATGTGATTCTGATGAGCTTTCTTTATCTGATGTGTCAAAAGATACTGTCGATAGTATGGAGCAAATTTTAAAGTATGTCATTTAAATCTTAATAATTATAATTGCTAACATTTTAAACAAGTAATTTATTGATATTTCAGAAAAAAGAATTTTTTGTTTGTTCCTGTTTTCTTCAAAAAGAAAGAAAGAAAGAAAATTGTTATGTTTTAATGATGTTATAATATGTTTAAATTAATGGTCAAAATTACTGTATTCTATTAATTCAAAAAAATAAAAATTAAAAAATCATAGGAATTATTTAAGTAAAAATTATATCATTATAATAAAATTATTTTTGTAAAAAAATAAATAAATAAAATAAAAATTGTTTTGCATTAAATGCCAGTATTTCAATTATGTAATTCAGTGAGCTTTCAGTGTGTAAATAGTAAATTTTCTGTATTAATCTATTTATTTTGAATCGAAATAAGAATGTCATTGAGAGTATTTTGATTACAGATCTCCTGTTTACAATAGCGATGAAGAAGACAGTGCAGAATCATCAAGTGATGACGATATACCTCTACCTGATGTTAATGCAGCTGCTTCAACTGATGAAAGGTTTGTTTTTCATTTTTTTCTTTGTTAGCCATTAGAATTTTGTATTGTTTCTTTATTTCTAACCTACTAATTTCAACTTTTAAATATAGAAAGTTTTAGCAAGACAAAAAAACTAGCTGATAAAACATTCAACAAGATTTTTTTTTTTTTAAATCTAATTACTTAATTTTTTTCATATATATTTATATACATGTATTAGAAATATTTTTTTTAATTCTATTTAACTGTAAAATAATTTTTTATAGCTCAACTGCTGGTGGAAGTACTGGTAAAAAATTGTTAAGACTTGTAGACAGATTTGCTCAGTCCACATATTTTCAACAAGCTGCCAAAAATAAGTACATAAAAAAGGCCATGGAAGATATTTCAAACACCCCTCTTATATTGACAGTTGAAGTACAATGGCTGACTGGAACTTTAGCTCTTAATATCCCACCAATACCAACTGATCGTCTATGGTGAGTTTTTTTGACGTTTTAAAATTAATTTTTCTTATTATTGTAATTAATATTTTTAAAATATAAAATGTGAATTCACTTCATCTTGTTTATTTGCTTATAAAAGGTATGGATTTCGCACAAATCCTCACCTATCAATTGTGGCCCGTCCAAAACTTGGTCAACATGTTGTGACCCTAACACATGTTACAGAATGGATTGAAAAGAAATTGGTATCTGAATTTCAGGTATGTAAAACTGCATTCATTTACATCACAGGCAGTAGCATGGTGTATTAGACAGCATAATGTAATAAAAATATAAGATATGAATGAATTACAAAAAGCTTAAGGCCTTGCAACCTTTCAAAATTGTGCAGCATAAACCTATCAGACACTGACTCAAAGGTTTTTTAAATGACTTATTGATTTTATAAACTTACTTTTTATATCATAAAAGAGAACCGACAATTGAAAATGTTAAAAAAAAAATTAAAATATACGTATCTAATGTGGAATTTATAAAAAAAATTCCAAGTGATATTGCTTATTTGATTTTCTGTCATATTATTCCTATGTACGATCGATCGTAAACATGGCTCTCAGTAAAACTGGATGTACAAACTCGCTATGTTTCACTGGCCAGGCTGGCTTTTAAGCATCTAGAGGTGTTTAATAATTTTATTAATATTTTTTATTATAAAAGTTTTTTATATATGTATATTTTTTTTTTATTATAAAAGTTTCTCATCTATATATATTTCTTGTGTTAATAAGAAATTTTTCAAAAATTATTATATTCTAAATACAAACATTTTTAGTTGTATCCTTGTATTAGGTCGCCTGTAAAATTGGTCAAAATAAATAAATAAAACTAACGATACAGGTAATTTTCATCTTTAATCTGTTATTTTTGTTATTGCAATATTAAAAAAAAACCTAATAAATTCATAATTATTATTTTCTTTACCTTTTTTTTTCCCCAGAAAATCTTAGTTATACCAAACATGGATGATCTTGTAATACCTGTTATGCTGTCTGACCTTGACCTTCCTAAAGTATGAAAAGAAAAAAAAAATGCTTCTATTTACAAAATTGTAAAGTGTTTCTAGTCTTCTGAGAATTGTTAATGTTGTGACTATCTTTCTGTTAAATTTTCAAAAAGAATGGTTGTGTTTTGTTTTGTTTTTAGTTAGTTTTAACCATTTTGTATAATTTATCATAAGGCTGTTATAAATTTTTAAAATTATGTGATAACAAATCTTTCATTGTGCTTTATAACAGTGAAGTGTTTCATAAAAATTTTATAGTAAGATGTGCTTTATTCTTACGTGTGTAACTTTGGTACTTAAAGGTATATTTGATACTTTGTGCTAAATTGTCATGATGATTATGTGCTGGATCAGAACATTGTTAATAACTGAGAGCTTAGGTAGGACAGAGTTTTCATATGAGTTTAATATTTAAAAAAATATATATAGCTTATACAATGGAACAAAATATCAAAATTATAGCAATTGCAATGTTTCTCAATGTTTGGTTAAATTTTATTTGTGCTGCAAAAATTAATTTCAATGCAAAAAATAAATAAATAAAGTACTATTTGAAATGCACAGTACTATTGTAATAATTAGAATTAAATGTGTTCAATAATTTGCAATAGGATTTTTAAAATTTCAAAGAAAAACATTTTTAAAAAATATAATGCAATCTGTATATTTTCTAATGTAATGCCTATTTTTTATTAGCTTTCTAAGCCGGTATGAAATTATATATTTTTATTTCTGATAATTAAAAAAAACTTGTTATTTTAATTGTTATAAATTAGAATTAACTCATATTTTTGTTACTGCAATAGCATTTTCTTACTGACTAATGTTTTATTTTTTTTTGTCTTGAATGTCTTTGTTGAATTTTCTGAAGGTATTATTATTATTTTTAATAATACATTCTTTTCAATTTTCAGTAATTGATCCTGACATTACGAATACTCTTAAGTTTTATTATAATTGTATTTGAATAATCATCGTTTTAAAATTTATCAATACTCTTAAGTTTTATTATAATTTTATTTGAATAATCATAGTTTTAAAATTTATCGAATGAAATAATTGTCCAAATAATTTATTAATATTACACAGTATTTGTATGTAGCATGTGTATGTTTTGATGTTAAAGCATTGATAAAAAATGTGGCAATTGTTTGATAGTAACCATGTGAAAATTGATCAAATGCTTACCTGTGAAAATAATTTTAATTGCACTCTTGTAATTTATTTGTTGCTGTAATATATGAGAAACTTCTACTAGAAACATATAAATAGATGTGCTCTTTCATATATTCAATGTTGATGTTTCTTATGGTCTCTCTACATTTTCTCATCTTGGATGTGCTGTGATTTAAAATATAATATAGTTTTTTTTATATTTTCATTTTTTTTTTCTGGTTTTGCTAATGTTAAAGACCTAATTTATGAAATTATTGTAAAAAGAATTTCATCTGATTGCTAGTTGAGCATCAATATCTGAACAAAGTCTTTATTGTTGTAGATTTTCTTCTTTTCAATGTTTATCAAAAATAATAAAATTTAATTTTTATTTCCTTATTTAAAATATTGTATACATAATTTTTGTTTGATATTTCTCAATATAGCCTCACCTCACCTACCCACCCAACCTTTTTGAGGCAAAAAAAAAAATCTGTATACAAATTGATGAAAAATACACATAATATTAAAATTTAGATTATAAATTAGCAATACTCTTCTGCAGTATATAGATAAAATGACATTGAATGTAATTGTTGCTAATGTGGTTGTGCAGAATATTTGTATTAAATTCTCCATTGAATTCATTTTGCGGCATGAATTTATTTAAGAAAACATTCTTAATTGAAGAAAATATTTTTAAATAGTGATGAACATTGTTATAATTATCAACTCTTAATCTGCTTGGTATTAGTGGTAAAATGTTTTTTTTTTTTTTTTATTTTTTTATTGTTTTGTATAAATTCTTATACAAAAGTAGTTAAGATTATATAAAGTTTCTTTTTATTATTTACTTTGTGTATTTTGCAGTTTCCTTTTTATTCTCTTTTTTACATTAAATTTAAAAATAGAAGTGCTAAAAGATACTTTTTTAATATTTCAGTTGCTTTATTTCAGAATTTTTTCTATAAGGTTTTTTGTTGCGAAATCGTGTAATTTGTTGGAAACTTATTTCCCTTGTTATTGTATTCAATTTTGTAAATAAAGTGTGTAGGATGTAATTTATCTAATTATAATATGTTGAGTTAAATATTTTAACACTTAAAAATGTATCAAAATAGAAAAGTTGTGTAATTGATTATTACCTAAAAATATTAACATACTAAATGAATTTTTTAGAAATGTATAAGTTGATGAGTACAGTTCTTTTAATTATATTTTAGGGTTTTTCATTTGATATGTTTCATCTTAATCAATAAATTTCAAGTATACATAGTTGTTTCATTTTATATATAATTTTGGTGTGATTAGTTAATAAGTGTGAAAATCAAACGTTTAATTTTACAATTCTATTTTATTAATTTTTCTGCATCATTAAATTTTGACAATTTGTTTTTATCTTTAATAATATTAATTTTAAAAAATGAAATGTTTAAGTGCATATTTTCTTATTCTGTTGATTGAACATTAATTTAAATTTTACATAATAGTTTTTATTTATTATGAGCTCTTTTCTCAAACAAACCTGAACTAAGAGCATTAAAATTGATACATACTAAAATGTTCTAAGAAAGGTGATGTAATAAAAGTTATTTATGATTTTTTTTTCCCAAAATTGTAATATTTGCATATTTATTAAGAATTAACAAAGATGATGATCATTTTAATTTGTTCCATTCTTAAAATATTGTTTAAAAAGAGTATTTTATAGTGATAATTAAATATATAGTAAATATTTTTAGGTAGTTACATATCTAATTAGCAACTTAAAATTCATTAAAGGAGTATTTACAATAAATGACTTGAGAAAAAATGAAATAAAGGGGAAAATATTTGTATACTTTCTTTACCCATATATATATTTATTCTCACAGGGTTTTTTTGTGAAAATTACTACCTACTATCATTTTTTCAGTGTATCAATAATACTCTTTTTAAGATTTAGATAAGTTGCTCAAAAGCTTAGCTGTATTCAAAAAATGCTCATATAAATTCAGTGTTATTTATTTGTATAAATTATGTGCAATATGTTATCTAATTTTGCTGAAATGTTTGTGTACTTAATGTATGTGTTCGCTGTGATAACTTTGACCAAAATTTATCTTGTGTTTATCGTTACTTTTGCTGTAATTTATACATGTTCCACGAAATGGATGTTATGTGTATTAAACATCTGCTTAGTATCTAGTCAAAAATGTGTACTTAAATTGTGTTTTTAAACAAGCCACACAGACTTGCAGAAATGAAATAAAATATTGACTGAAATGCATTTTTTTTTAATAATTCAACCCTATTCATTTCTTACAGCTTTGAGCTATGACATATTTTAAGTGAAAGAAATATTCTTTAAATATTCTTAGTAGTAAAAAAACTATTTTTTTCAAATACTGTTTCTAAAATTTCTGATGAAGATCATCATTCCAAAATGGAACTTTTACGGTATAGATTTATAATATGCTCAGTTAATAACAATTATGGCTTGAATTTAGAAATTGATTTTAAACAATACTAGTTATTGATTTTCCATAAAGTATGTTACAAAATCTAACATGTAATCTTCTTATAATTGTTTGGCTATACTATTATAGCCCTTACCTATTAAACAGTGTCTACTAGAATAAATGCAGATATGTAATATAATTTAAGTAATCATTGTTTAACAACAATTACATTTTCAGCTTCAGTATTACAATAACCAAATTTTTCACTAATATCCAGATTTCAATCCAATGGTTTAAGAAAAATTACATTGAATGTTTCAAGAAGGTTAAATTTTTCAGATAGATACTTTATTAAAATAGATTTGGTTACTTATGAAAATTTTTTCATAGGACTGAGCATCCATTTTTATTCAATGCTTTGATTTCTCTATACTCATCTTTATTCTTATTTCTGTTAAAAAATAATCATGTGCAATTATTAGTCAAATATTTTATATTTTATTTATTAAAAATACAGAATAACTAGGAAACCTACAGGGATATTTGAGCAGAAAATTTATTTAAATTTTTAAGTTAACAAACCATATGATGACAGGAATAGCATGCAAAAAAAAAACTTGTTTATTAATTAAAAATGAATTTGCATTAAATACGATAAGTGATCAAAAGCTTGAAATGTGTTATCAAGGAATTAATTGTTTATCATGTAAAAAATTTGCTTAATATTTTAACTTCAATTTTCTTATTAGTCCTTATACTCTAATGACTATTTATGTTGTAGGAAACAATTATTCTTATTGGGTTATTTTTTCACCTTCGTTGATGAATAGCAATGCATCTTTAAGATAAGATGTAATGGTACTTAACCTACTCATTTAGGACTTTAATACATACCTACCTAAGCTACCTTATAGAAACTTCAAATAAGTTAATCTAAAATTGCATATGCAATTAAAAGATACAATGAGTACCATCTTGTATCATAAAAAATAATTAATGTTAGTAATTTCTAAGCAAGATTCTATTCAAGAATGAAATTACTTTTTTTTTTTAATAACTATTATCATATTATTTAAGGAAAAAGTTTATTTTATTGATCCTGAATTGAAATCGTGTTTTCAACTGTAAAAATAACTTTTAGAAACATAAATAAAAATATTTTATTTAAATCTAGCAACACAAATAAAATTGTAAAAAAGATAAAAAAGCGTATCACAAATTGCTGAAAATTCGTATAAAAAAATAGATTATTATAGCTGGCACATTTTAAATTAATATCTAAAAAGTTTACTATTTACTCATGCTTAAAAGTAAAATTGAATTCATTAATATATGCATTTAATAAAGCTTCCTATTCTAATATATAAATGAAACTGCAAGCTGTCTTAAGTGAAAAGGCCATTAACAACTATGGTTACTGCATGAAATAATAAGTTTGAAAATTTGGATTGCTTCCAATTTTTGCCGTGAACACAGGATTGTAGTTGTATATGAGAAGATCATTTTCATTCTTCTTGCTCAAAAAACGATGAGTACTTTTCCTGGCTGGAAGAGGAATATTTTTGTTAAAACAAATAAATGACGATCACATATAATATAATTAATAGTAAATTTTTCCATTAAATAAAATTTTTCTTTGATGCTTTCAATTGGAATAATAATAATACTGTCTCCAAAAATTAAGACAAATTTAAAATTCCCGGCACTTATGGAATTTCATCTTTTCTTTTGTAGGTAGCTGGCACTGTCCTTGACATCTGTGTAAAATCTCATGTCAAAATATTCATTAGTGTTTGAGTTACGCTTGGCTTTGTGAGATGCTAAAACTGATTCTGGCAATTTTTTGAAATGTATGAATTAATTGAGCAAAGATCTTGCATTAAATTTTTTTTTTTTGCGGAAACGTATAGAATGTTGCAGAAGGCATTCCTATATCAGAAAGAATTGTTTAAAAATGGTATAAACAGTTCAAAGAAGGCAGAGAACGTGTTGAAGACGAAGAGCCTCTGGTCGACCATCCACCTCAACCGACGTAGCTCACGTCCAAAAATTAAAGATTTGGTGCTTGCAAGCCGTTGATTTACAATTGGAGACCTTTGCTGATGTTGGAATTTCAAAAGGATTGGTCAATTCCATTTTGGGCCACAAATGCATCAAATCTCGTTTGGTACCGAAAACACTGAAGGCGCTAGTTCACATTGCATTGATTCTTCGTGACTTTTTCGGCAAAAAGGAAACCCATATCGTTCCACAACCACCGTATTCACACCGTGCGACGTTTGGCTATTCCTAAACTCAAAAGACCACTCCGGGGAACACCGTTACGAGTCGATTGAAGAGATTCAACGTGAATCGCCGCGCCCTTTGAAGGCCAACCCTGCCGATGACTTTTTAGCATGCATTGAGGATTGGAAAAAAAGTTGGCAAAGTGCATTGTGTCCGGAGGGGATTACTTTGAAGGCGATGAAATAAATGTCTAAGAATAAAGAGTTTTTGAAAAAAAAAAAAATAATAATTGGTCTTGATTTTTAGACACAGTAGTATGTACTTGGATACGGAGAAAAGGATCAATAGTGCTATATATTTATTCAAAGAAAAAAAGTTTTGCAACTTTTCTCTTAAAACGCACAATGTTTTAAAAATCTGCTATATTTGAACTGTTAAATCATGCTATACAAATCTTAGACTAATCAAATAATGTTAGAGTTTATTTTAAATCTAAACATCCACAACTTTTAATAAAAATTGCAATTAAAATTAAACACTATTCTCGTAATGTTTTAAAAATAATAATACAGGGTCACTATAGAAACTGTGAAAAAAAAAAAAAAATTTCCTGACTAAACTTACAACATTTCCCTGACTTACGTCTTACTAATTATATTGGTTTCCTGTCTTTCTCCTTACTTAGAATCACTGTATGTGTACAGTATACACTATAAAAGATATTTTTACCAGTTATTTAATAAGAAAAATTATTTTTATGAAATTTAATTAAAAAAGAAAAAAATAAACATCCTAAAAATCTATTAAAGTAGTATGTTACAGTAAACCCCCAAATTATTACAAGATAACCACTCTTAGTAAAATAAATACAGATCAATTATTTCATTTAAACTTTTTTTATTAAGATTATTAAGAGGAATTTAGGTTTAAGGAATAAATTTAAGCTTAATACACAACAAATAAATATTAATAATAAAATATTAAAATAATAACTAACTTTTCTAAATTGGCTGAAGCAAATAGCATAAGTACAAACAATAGCATGTGAACAAGCAGTAATATGTAAAAAAAAAAAATTTTACTACTAAAAATTCCTATTTTTTTTCCACTATATTGCAAAAAGTGCTTTATAAATTTTCATTCATTTTTTTTAAGTTAAAAAAATTCTCTCTCACTCACATACACACTTTCCATCTCTCTCACTAATTTATTCACATGTTTCATTTTCCCTTTTGTTCCCTCCTTGACTCACTATAGAACCCAGAATGAAAAAAGAATCAGAAAAAGAAATTTTTTTCCAGCGACCTACATGCTTCGCCAATGAGCGGTATTTATTCCTAAATTTATATCCTGCTAAATATCTTATATAAAAGAAATTTTTCTCCCATATAAAACTAAAATTAATGAATTAATATTTGAAAAAACTGTATTAACATCCAGTGTCATCCAGTTTTTAGTTTCGGTCCAAGTTTAAAAAATGTATTTGAACTTAAGTGGATGAATAAAAAGTATTTTATTAATGATTGAAAATTTGAACAAGATATATAAATATGTATAGGGAGAGTGTGAACTAATAGTAGGAATTGAATGAGTAATGAACCAAGTCGGCAAGCATATTTGGCTATAAAAACCCCGATCGTGCGAATGCTTGACGCAAAATGCTCTCGTCAGCAGTTAACCCTGATTTTTAGATACTGTTACGAACTTTCATTGGTTTTTCAGATAAATAAATTTCCCTGACTAATGAACCCTCACTTTTTCTAAAAAGAACATAGCTTTTAATTAATAGAAGGTTAATAAGTAAATTTTCATAGAACTACCATAAGGGCATTTCATAATTTTGGCCGAATTTCAGGCACAATTAAGATAAAAATTAATTTAGAAGTTGTCAAAATTTCTTACCTTTTATTATTACAATTTAAATAAAAGATATTTTAAAAACTTTAGGAAAAAATCTTATAAAAGACAAAGTTTGTGAGTTTTTAATTAGGTTAATAATTTGTATATTAACCCGGTGTCAAAGATAAATGTTGCCTTACCTTGATTAATAAAAAAATCAGCAAAATACTGAGAGGTACGAATTGCATCAGCAGTATGAGGGATGTTCTGATGAGTTTTAGTTATTGACCATTCGAACATAACTTTTTCGGGGTGAAATGAGACTGCATAGTATGGATATTTATGAGCTGCAAAAAATAAATTAATTAATACAAGTAAATTTGTAATACATTATTGAAATAACAGAAATCCTTCAGATAATTTTGAAGTGCTTTTTAAATTTAAAGAAATTTACATTTTTATTATACATGCTGCTGTGCCCAAAAAGTAAAAACCAATTTTCAATTTAAATTTCCGGGCATATGGAATTTCAATTTTTTTCTTTTTTTTTTTTAGGTTGTTGGCACAGTCCTTAACATCTGTGTGAAATTTGACGACAAAATATTCATTAGTGTTTGAGTTACGCTTGGCTTTGTGAGAAGCTAAAAGTGATTTCGGAGATTTTTGAAATGTCTGAATTCATTGAGCAAAGAACTTACATTAAATTTTGTTTGCGTTAACGTATAGAATGTTGCAGAAGGCATTCGGTGAGCATTCCTGCATAGGAAAGGAATGTTTACAAGTGGTATAAACAGTTCAAAGAAGGTAGAGAACGCGTTGAAGACGAAGAGCCCTCTGGTCGACCATCCACCTCAACCGACGAAGCTCACGTCAAAAAAATTAAAGATTTGGTGCCTGCAAACCGTCGATTTACAATTAGAGATCTTGCTGATGATGTTGGAATTTCAAAAGGATCGGTCAATTCCATTTTAAAAGATGTTTTGGACTTCAAACGCGTCAAATCTCGATTGGTACCGAAAACACTGAATTTTTGGGAAAACATCGTCACGTTGAAGTGTGTGAAACAATGCTTTCTGACTATCAGGCCAAGTTGAAATGCATCATAACTGCAAATGAGACTTGGATTTATGCTTACGACCCGGAAACAAGCGATCAATCGAGCGAATATAGTGACAACGTTGAAGCAAGACCGAAAAGAGCACGGCAAAGTCGCTCAAATATCAAGGTCATGTTGACTTTTCTTCGAATACCGTGGTGTGGTGCATTATGAATTCCTTCCGCCGGGCCAAACTGACAGCAAGGAATATTATTTGAGTGTTATGCGTCGTTTGTGTGAAGTTATTCGCAAAAAGAGGCCACAATTATAGAAAGGCAACTCTTGGCTTTTGCATCACGATAATGCGCCAGATCACACTGCATTGATTCTTCATGACTTTTTGCCAAAAATGAAACTCATATCGTTCCACAATCACTGCATTCACCTGATGTAGCACCGTGCGACTTCTGACTATTCCCTAAATTCAAAAGACCACTCGAGGACACCATTTTGAGTCGACTGAAGAGATTCAACGTGAATCGGCGCACGCTTTGAAGGCCAATGACTTTTTAGCATGCATTGAGGATTGGAAAAGTTGTTGGCATGAGTGCATTGTGTCCGGAGGGGATTACTTTGTAGGCGATGAAATAAATTTGATAGAATAAATAAAGAGTTGTTGAAAAAAAAAAATTGGTCTTGCTTTTGGGCACAGTAATATCAATTAAATAAAGGGGTTGTATATTTACTTTCATTTAATATTTAGATTTTTCTTTTGTCTATTAAAAATTTCAGAAAACATATTTTAAATCATTTATTTTTTTTTAACATTTTACATAAATTTATAAAATTGTTTTAATAGTATAAACTGCTTTGTTTAATACCTCCCTAGATTAAAAAATAGAGAAAAACAAATATATTTGTTAAATAATCTATACTGTAATGGAATTTTTGCTTCTTGAAACTTATATGTTACAATACAAAATATGCAATTATTATAAGACTAAAATTTTCTTTTGAAGTAAACATTATAATACAAGCGTTTCCAAATGATATTATTTATTTAAGATCAACATTCAATTAAACAATATTATTTTAAATATTTTTAATTCTCAATCGAAAGAGAAATAAAATGATTAATATACACTCATGTCCATAAATTAAGGATAATGAAGTTTAGGCAAAGAAAGAGACAGAAGCAAAACAAATTTGACTTACTTGTAAAGTCTATTTATTAAACAAAAGGTAAAGAGCAAAAAAAGATGCTATATGTTTGACATAATTAATAAAAATTGCGATTTTTTACTCCCTGAGCAAATTTCAAAAAGAACCTATTTACAAAAAACAGTATAACATGGTTAGTATGATGGTTAATATGGAGTATGTCTCCCGGACGATGCCATACAGGCCTTACAACGGCTAGGCATGCTGAGTATCCAATTATCAATCTGATCTTGGGGAACATTCATCAAGCAATGCCCTGCGAAGTTCCGGTTGAAAGGTGGGAGGGGGTTGACGGGCTGCAATTCGTCGGCCAAGCATATCCCACACATGCTCTATTGGATTCAAGTCCGGTGAGTATGCTGGCCAATCCATACGGGTGATATCCTCCAATTGAAGGCATTCGTCTACAATGTTTGCACGGTGAGGACGGGCGTTGTCATCCATAAACAGAAATTCAGCACCCATGGCGCCCCGAAACAAACGTACATGTTGTTCCAGAATGACATCCCGACAGATGTGGCCTGTCATCGTTACACTCTGAACATGCAGGTCAGTTCTGGAACCAAGAATAATTCCTCCCCAAACGAGCCATCCTGCACCACCGTAACGGTGTCGTTCAATGGTGTTCTCTTGGTGGTAACGGGTACCTGGCGCTCTCCATATGAAAGTCCGGCGAGAATCAGACTGCAAACTAAACCTGGACTCGTCGGAAAACATCACACCAGACCATTGTTGCGGTGTCCACAATGCATGCTCTCTACTCAGGTTAATCGCAGGCGACAGTGAGTTGCGGTAAGTGGAACACATCTGACAGGCCTACGAGCATATAGACCAATGTGCCCTAAGCGTCTGTACAAGGTCTGCCTTGAAACTGTAGCTGAAGAGAAGAGACAGGTCTGATGCTGTACTCCGTCTGTTTCTTTTGGCAGTAACTGCTAAATACCGGTCCTCATTCGGCGTTGTAACTCGGGGGCGACCTGTGCTGTAACATCTACTCACATTACCATCATCTTGGAATCGTTGCCTAAGCCTGGAGATGACACTCTGGGCGATTCCAAGTTCCTCGGATACTTCCAGCTGGTTACTTCCACATTCCAGTCGTCAGATAATTCTACCACGTAAAAAATCATCCAAATGCTTCCTTTGTGCCATAACTATGCGGTTATTACACTGAAAGGCTTTTAAAGCGCTTGTGAACAATTTTACTTCTTTGCCACCATTCTTATATACCCCCTCTTACACTCTCGTCATTGTGACGTACTATCCGCGCCATCTGGTGGTTTCCTGTAATTTGCATATTCTTCTTCAAGATGTGTGTAATAATTCTACAGGTGAAATTTTTATTTTAGAGTTCAATTTCTGTGTGATTCTGAATTATCCTTAATTTATGGACATGTGTATATCTAAAAATTGATATATATAATGATCTAATGCAAATTTAAAATGCTTTCCTTACATAATAAACATTATAAAAAAAAAATATTAAAAGATGCAATTTAAAATTGTTCCAAGTAAAAAATAAATATTTTTTTCTTTTTTCATTCCAACATTTCGTTCTTTGATTAAATATGATGAATTTTCTAATTATCTGAGGATTAAAGAGATTAGAAACATATTAAAAAGCTTTTGATATTATTGATTACAGGCATTGTTCCATGCACATAATGCAAGACAAATAACTACTAATATCATTCATATTCAACCAAAGAATTTTTTGGGGAAAAAATATTTTTACCTTCAACAATGGACACGAAAGTCATGCCTCTCGAATCTCTATTTACAGCCAAAACTTTAAAATATTTATCCAGCCCAGATAAGGTATAATTCTGAAAAAACAAACAAAAGTGTAATATGAAACTAACTATGCTATTTTATGTATTTAATTAAAAAAAAATTTGATGTTTTTTTTTTCTTTTCTTTTTTCGAATTAAGGTCTTACTTGAGGAGTTAAACACCACTGATGATAATGAATAGTAACATTTTCAGAGTTCATTTTGCTTTTAAGAGACATGTCAAGATCTTTGAACATTCGGCTGTTTTTATAACCTAAAAAATAATCACTTTTTAATGTACATTAAAAGTCAGCTATAAAAATGCAACAAGGTCAAATAAAATATGCTTAAACTCACAGAAAAATTAAAAAACATTATTCACTTTTAAAAAACATAGCTATGTTTATTTAATTTTTTTAATAGTTTCTAGACATTTGACTTGACGGCATTCACTATAAATAAAGCAGATTTGTAGCATTACTTAAAATGTATTACAAGGATCTTCTACACTGAATTTACAAAAGGATAAACAAGTTTTTTTATATATTCTATAAGAAGCTGGCATATAATTAGATTATCATCATAACTGGCTCGACAACCCATTGTGGGCCTTGGCCTACTTTAAAAATCCAGCCAGGCTGTTCTCTTAGGCATGGACCTCCAGTTTTTTATCTTTAACATCAAAATCAGAATCAACATTAAAAATCGACCTATCGCTTTTTCGGTCGTCGTCCAAAAGGGATTGCATTGAAAACCTTCAAAGCAGCTCTATCACTTTCCATTCTCATGAGATGACCAGTCGATCTCATTCTGTTTAGTTTAATATATTTTAAATGTCAATATCTCTAAAAATAGGGTGTGCAAAAAGATCTACCTCCCCGTGGTGCACCTGGTAACACTTTTTAGTGGCTAAAAGATCTGCAACTTGGCATTGTTGTTAGATTAATGAATTCTGTTTCAGCATGTTTTGTTTTGTTGTTGTTGTTGCATGTTTTTTTCTTCGTTTTTTTTTTTGCTGTAACTGTTCAGAATCTGCAATTGGAAATAAAAAAAATATCTCTAAAAGTTTGTACAGTTCAAAATTGTATCTTCTTCACCAATTTCCATTGCCATTGATACCATCAAAAGTAGTTTGTAGCACTTTTCTTTCAAAAATTGCCAGCATTTTCTCTCCTCTTGTTGATAATTAAGTTACATATCAGATAAATTTAAAAACACCCATGCATCCAGTCTCTTGCAAGATAAATATGTTGCAAAAATTGGAATTCTTTTCACTATCACTAATTAGACAAATACGGAGATTAACCCATACTTATTCCTCCCGAAACATTATCTAGCATGTGATTAAATTTTAGCCACTGGCCATTATGCAGTAATCATTTAAAAATAATAATAATTCAATTCATACTAAAATGTTATTATGAACGAAATATTAAAAATTAATTTAAAAAAAAATCTGTAGAAACATTACATATTAGTTACAATAAAATGTAAAAAATTACATTAAAATAATGAGAGTTCATATTTATTGTAATAGATTGGGTAAATTGGGATAGTAGATTGATTTATTGTAATAAATTAGATATTATACTTGCCCTGTTATTACTTTATATTACTAGTTCAATTTGTAATAAATTACAGTATTTTTTAATAGGTAAAAAACAATCCAAATTACATATCAATATTAGGTATGGATACTACCATACCTAATATTGATATGTGATATATAAGATAAGTTTTTTTTTTATTTATAATAAAACCTTTAGTTGATAATAAATAAACGCTGTACTTATACCATTGGCAAATTCAATATTTGTTGGTAAGTCCTCGGCTGCACAAGATTTCATCCATAGTGTATCATTAGCAGCCAAATAATTAAGAAGTTCAAATCCAAGACATGTTCCCCAAATAGGAAAAAAATCTCCATTGTCATTCATCTAATAAAAAAACAAGTGTTTTATTACAGTTTAAACAACATAAATTATACAATGAAAATATATTAATGAAAAATATATTTTTTAAAATTAGTTATAAAACTAAATGATTTGAACAAAAAAAGAATACAAAGGAAAAATAATCATTAAAATGTGATTAATAATCATTAAAATATAAAAGATGCAATTGTAAAATATATATATTAGAAAATGCAATATTATAGTAAACTAATTTTTCTTTTTTAAAAAAAAAAAAGTGGTACTTTCTTTTATCAAAGCATTTGTTGTCTAATTATATAACAAATTATAATTATATTATTTTTATTTTATATAATTTTTATAATAAATATTAAGCATAATCATTGATTATGTCAAGCATGTATAGAAGAGGTGACAATTATAATAAAGTACCAAGAAATTAAATTTTAAATAATGAAAAAAAAATTTGTATCAATAAATTTCTACAACTGAATAAATATATTGCAAATGCATTTTTAATATTCGAGTTAAAAAAAATTAATTTCTTTTTTATACTCTTTTGTAGCAATATCATATATAATCTGGCCAGTTCGTCCATATCCACTGCTTCTGAGAATGTCGCCACCACCAGGAAAAGGATTCTATAAAATATAAAAATGAAGAACTCAAGTAATTCAAGACCTTTCTCAACGAATGAACTTTAGTTTTTACAGGGAAAAAAATAACAAACAGGCAATAGTAAAAATATCATAAAAGACATTATTTAAATTATAAAGTTTAATTCATATTTAACATTATTGGTTCTAAAGTTTTCATTTGCAATCAAATATTTATGAACATTTCCAAGACAGATTAATAAACCAGATTTATATATATAAATATAACTTAAATTTATATTTTAAAGACTAAATTATGTTTACTATATATTTATCTATTTTAACCAAATTCTAATTGTATTTCTTAAATAAACGAAGATAACTTACAGGCTTTAAAAAAATAAAAATATAATTAAAAAGAGGTTCAAATACCTACCCATTTATTTTACTCATGATATCTTCATAATAGCTTACTGGCTGGCGAATCCTTAAAAAATAATATATATATATATATTTTAGCTTAATAATAATAAATGAATAATTTATTTTCTGAATTATATTAATATTTAAACTACATAGTATATAAAAGAGTTTATCTAGGAATAGGTGACCAATCTTTCTCAACAATATTATAAATGTTCATAAAACAGAAGAACTATTTTAAAGTAAGAATAAACTCTAGAGGGTATTTAAATAATTTTATAAACTTATATACAAAAAAAAAAAAAAAAAATTCAATATTAAGTAATTATTCTTATTACTAATTATATGAAATAGTAAAAGTATAATAAGCATAAATTTCTTATCAATCACTAATATTCGTTTAAACTACAGAATTTTAAAAATATTGCATAAAAATCTAAAATTATTTTCATAGTTTTATAATTATTTGAATAATTACTAATATTTCCAAATTTCAATTACTCCTATGTTTATTAAAAATGTATTAATATTATATTTTTAATATTAATGAAATTCATAGATAATCTCAGTGTTTTCATAGCTTTTTATTTCAATAAATTAAAAATTATTTGTAGAAATTTTTTGCCACATTTTTTTAATTATTCATCGAGTTGAGTTATTTTAATTTTAATTAATAATATACTATTCTACTTCATGTATTCAATTAAAATATATTTTTATGACAAAAGAAAATATATGCAACACTTCTTTCTCCTAAATCGATTAATATGTTTTTGCAGTATCATGCACCTTCAACTTAAATATAAAAAATATTAATATAAAGAAGATCATATGATGCCATAGTTAGATCGCAAATGATTTAAGTATATTTTAAATCTAGTATGCCCACATTTATAATAGCTATAAGCATTTAAGAAAATATATCTAAAATAAAGTGGATGTTTCTGTACACAATTTAATTTGCTTTTTTCCCCTCCCTTAAAAAAAGAAAACAAAATTAAAATAATTTTAAATATTATATTTAAAAAAAAATTTACTAAAAGATAACTATAAATAAACAAAATAGTGCAAATATTTGTATAATACTTTATAGTAAAAGTTTCATGCCCGATTATTTATACTATAATATTTTAATGCTTTTTATTAACACAGCATGAAATGTTTTTTATTATCATAAATACCATGATTATCTATATAATTACATAAAATGCAATAAGAGAAGAATAAACAATTAAAACAAATTTTTGGAAATTAAAGAACTATCAGCATATGTAGAAAATTAAAGAAATTTTATATTTTTTTTTTTCTTCTTAATTTTATAACCAATTGTATATAGTAGTGCAGGTTTAAATAGGTAAATAAGTTTATTAAAAAAAAAAAACCTGAACATACTACATTCAGCATTCTATAATTTTAGAAACAGCTTAAAAACGAACAATCAATTATTTAAATAAATCTAAATTCACATTAAAAATTTCTATAATTATAAATTAATTAAATAGTTTAAAGTTACATTCATTTAATTAATTTTCATAATTGCAAACCATAACAAACTATCTAAGGTTTCTATGAAATTCGATTATTAACTAATTGCAGATGATAGCTACATTGCTATGAATTCTCAAAATTAAAATTTAATTAGTTATTAAAGAAAATTTGAAGTGGGCATTAAGAACCATATTTAAAAGAGAATTTGCGAAAAAAAATGTAAATTTTTGTGTATATTGAATTTCATACACAGAACATAATTTAGTAATTTATATCAAATTATTAAAAAAAAAATATTTGGGGAGTTTTTTTAAGTAAAAATTTGTTATCTATTGATTTTAATTTTGTTCTTAAAGAAAAGGCCAGAGGATTGATAACTATGATCTAATTTATTAAAAAAGGACAAATTACTTCTTTATCTTGAAGAATTTATCATTGATCATAGATAATATTTTTTTTGAATAGATATTGTTTGTGAATTCTAGTTAAATTTCCCTCATACTTTCTTCTGGTTGCAAAAATATTTTAATCGCCAAAATAAGCAGTGAGTAATAAGTGATAGTGATTAATGAGTAATAAGATAAGTGGAATATAAATACAAAAAGAATAATCTTTATCCTTGTTTAATTTAATTTTTTAAAATAACCTCGCAACACACTAAAGTTTATGGAAAAATAAAACTAACCAGTATTTTTTAATGTTTATAAATTTATTTCATTACTTTTGCATTTAGGATATTTTTGTGTATATCGAAACAATTTAAATTGCTCCATTTGAACAATTCTGCAATATTATCCAAACTTTTAAACCAAATGGTCAATTCCTACATTTTCTTTGAAAATTTGACTTTACTAATAGTTATCTTTTTTTTTAATATTCTGATAAATGAACACAAATGATTATTTTTATGATCGTTCATTCCTTTAATCCAATTAAATTAGGTTATTATGCAATGTTCATTTATTGATAAATTTTATAAGTAAGATTTGTATTGCTACCGATGTAAACTTGTAATCCAAAGTGTATAAATATTTCGAGTAACTTAAGGCCAATGAAAAATAAAAACAGATACCTTGCATTTATTTCTCAAATTTGGTTTACTGATTATGGATAGCGGATAAATCGCTATGAATTCTCGGCTTAGCATTACGAAACCAGAAATTTATTTATGTGAAGAAATATAATATATGAAAATCTGTTTTTAGGATTATAATAAATCACCATATAGGAACTACTCTTGCACCAGCTGCTTCAATGAATTTAACATAAGATGCAAGCATGAAACTTTTAGCTTCAGGCACAACGGTAGAATTAAGTTCTTCAGTCATAATTCCTAAAATATTACAAGTATTTATTATTATAAGATCAGAAAATGCACATGTTTAAAATGATCATAATTTTCAAATTGATTCTTATATTAAAGAAAAAATTGCTTTAAAAAAATTACATAATTTTTTAATTAATTTGTCAAGTATTGATAAGATTCAATTTATCCCTCATTCTAATTATTTTTGCATTATATATTCCATAAATTAATTTCTATAGAATTCCAATTTTCATAATGTATTATTTATTCTAAAACTTTTTTTTTAAGAAATCATAATAAGGAGCCATTAACTCTAAATAAAACTTATTTATGTGGTATAGAAATATTTTTAACAAATTTAAATTGTTGTAATATTTTATTTAATAATATTTGATTAATTAAAGGAATAAAAGGATAAAAAAAGAATTATATTATTAGTTCCTACTGATTATTTAAATAATATTTCTATTTAAACATTGCAAAAAAGAATTTAAATAAAACTCTGAAATGAATAATGATTTAATTTTATTGGACATTTATGGCTATGAATTAAATAATTTATTTTTTTAATTGAAGAAACACAATTAATTGCATATTTATACTTCATTATTTAAAATTATATAATTATCATGTATAAATAAAACACAAAAGTATGATTTTCTTAAACAAAAGAATTATTCATTTGACACCAACAAAATGAATATCACAAAATTATAACTTACCAATAACCAGTCTGTTGTTTATCCAATTAGGGCTTTGTGTTTTAACACACAAGCATAATACAAAAACGATAAAAGATCGAAATAACATTTTTAGTAAAAATTTACAAGCTACAAAGTGTAGTGTGTTTTAAAAAATATGGCTAAGTGAACTGACTCAGTCAGGCATTTAATCAAATATTCATGAGTGTCAAAAAGCACGTGAAATCCGCCTTTTTCTCGTTTATCAGGTTTGAATTATGTAACATAAAATTAGACATTTTTTATGAAAAGACTAGATCACAAAAAATTTAATAAATTCCAATTAATTTGAACATTAAAAAAATTGTACAATAATATAATTAAAATGGAATTGCAATCTTTTATAATTTTGATTTTCACGCGTAGAAATAAGAAAATAATTTTTTTTTTTCACAATTTTCCAGATTCAAATTTCACCGGTAAATTATACCATTGTCTCTACTTTCTTTACTTTTTTTTATTTATTATTATTATTATTATTTTTTTTTTATGAAAAGTTTAAATCGGTGTTCGGGTGTCGTCAAGGTAAATTTATTTATATTTTTCCTTGAACGAAGATATGCAACTATGTAATTAGGTCGCTGCAATTATACAAAGTATTCTATGACCTTGCAACTCCGTGTATGCATAATCATAGCTAAAAGAATGTGTTAATTCTGAGTTTTTAAATAGTACACTAATAAGACGACTGGAGGAAAATTTCTTTAAATATTCAATTAAATATTCATTAAGTAATAGTTATTTGAGTTCAAATAAAAATCATGACAGTGATAATAGTAGTAATTCATTTTTTTTTTTTTTTTTAGTTCAAATTTTATTCTTTTAATAATGTATACGTGGGCCTGAATGGCCGAGTGGCTAGCGCTCTGGCGTTCGGTGCCACAGGTTTTGGGTTCAAGTCCCGGCGGTGCCATGGATCTTTGTATAGTGGTTCGAATCCACTTTAAACCGTATGTCCCGGTCCTAATAAGATCGTAGAGCGTTGCGGGGATATTGTTACTCCGCGTCCATATCTTCAAGTTACACGCGCCCCTGGGTAATGCAAAGTGAGTAACGTCTGTGCAGCGCTTTTGCCTTAAGACATTCAAGACCAAGCTGTCTAAGTGTTTGCCAGCTGCATTAGAAAGAAAAATAATGGATACGTGTGTGGGGGAGTACAGTTATCGCGCCCTAAAGCAGCATCTAAACGGAAAAACTTGAGGGGCAAATGAGTTTATTGCCCGTTGATAAAACACTAGCGAAAGAAAATGTCCACTCCAGTTAGAATCTTTTTTATTCTCGCATTTCAAAGAGAATTCTGCACTGAATTAGTACACAATTTTCAAATTATTTTGAGTAGCAATAAAATGCTGTAGTTGAAATGAATTAAATTTATAATTTTAAATAAGTTATCAAAAGGTCAGAAGCATAAATACACTGTTTGATTTTATTTTACCGACTTAACTTGTGACTTTGAAATTTACATACTCTAAGGCGACTTTACCTTAGCTTATCCAAATGCTGTTAAAATACAAGAGACACTGTGAAAAAAAATTGAACAATTGCAATAGAACAACTGTGAAACCTAAACTTCATGAATCCTTAATAGTCTTCCAAAAGTGATAGATATGTTGGACTTTAAATATGATTCTGATAGAAATGAAGTATTGCTTGTAATTTCCGACAAATAACCAAAAAGTAAGTAAATAAGATGAATAAATTTGAAAAAGAATGGAATAGATAAAACTGGTGATCGCCTAGATTGTTACATTATAAAATTGGAAAGAGGATAAGTAGCAAATTTCAATTACGATCATTTTAAAAAATAACATTTTCTTTTGCTTACGAGATGTTACGAGACTTTTCATAGAAAATGAAGTATTGTTACAGTCTTATAATATGCATTTTTAGCTATATAAAAATTTTCAAGAATAAAATAGAACTTTATATCCTAAAGCATTTTGTAGCTTATTTCTTGGCTTTATATATTTCATTGTAGGAAAAAATGTGTTCAGCGATTTTTAGTGTTTTTCCAAATGGATATAAAGGTGATGGGTCAGAGAACAAGCCTATGGAGATTAGAATTTAAGGAGTATGTTTTCAAAAGTGAAAGAAAAGAAAAAGAAGAGATTCCTTTCGGATTTGTAGGAAGAAGTAGATGAGAAAGTTTAAAACTATTAAAATGGATAACTCTTGAGGGTATTTTCTGCTCATCCACTGATCTAGTGTTTTTTTGTGGTACCTTCTTCTTCTACTTTTGTTTGTTGTTGTTGCTGAAATATAGGTTCCCCGGAGATGTCTAATGAACAATTATGGTGTATGCTGCTGATTTTTTAGAGAATCTGTTGAGTTAATTTAGTGCATTACCAACGAGTTCAGATGAATTCAGTTGTTAAAATGCCGTTTAAGATGCTTTGCACTTGACTGTTGAATAGTTTGATGACTCAATTAGATTGGAAGTTGCAATTCTGTAAAGCTTGAAGATTAACTGTCTGTTAGGAGGATATAGTTATGAGCTGCGAGGATATATGACGAAATGATTAAAATCAGTTTGGTTCGGTTTGTCGCTCTACGGTCATCTTCTGCGCACAAGGGCTTAACAGACCGGAAACTACAGTTTAAAGTGGGATTCCGTACCACTACAAATATCCATGGTAACGCCGGGAGTCCAACCCGAAACCTGTTGGCCGCCGGAGCGCTTAGCCACTCGACCATTCAAGCGATTAAAATCAATGCTAAGGCTTAACTTTTGAAGATGCTATTGATTAGAAATCTTGGGAAAAGGCATTAAATGTTTAAAACATGTTTTAGGTGCATCTTCGTAATGTTCAAAGAAGTGTATGATGACATAATGGAGTAACTGTTTAAAAGGTAAATCATCAAGATGAAATGTGATATTAGAATTCTGATTATCTGGTGAAAAATTAACTAAATTTAAAGATCGGATGTTTAAGTTGTCTGAAGGTTTTCAAAAAAGGATTGAAGAGAAATGGGGATGTTTTCCCCTTGGTGATTGATTTCTTGCTCTGAATAAATGGGAGAGAGGAAGATGAATCCAAAAATTTACTGTTTCTGAAAAGAATTTTCTTCCAAAAAATATATCACCTTTGAAACGGCGAAGTTGATCGGCTTCTTTGCATAAAATAGAAATCGGAGTCCATTTCGGAAGACATGTTGCGAAACGTAAGTTGTAAGTCCGCGGTACTTTCCTGGGTACAGAAGCGTCTGAGGTGACTTTCTTGACAGAGGGTTGACAGCCTTGAAACTTTTCCGTTGTCAAAAATTTGAAATATTAGTGCTATAAAGGAGGGTTTTATTTTCCCAAAGAATATGAAACTTTTTAAATTTGTTTTTTTAATTGTATTTTATTATTTTGTGAAATTTATTTTGGTAAATAAGTTTTTTTTGTTATTATTATTTTTTTAATAAAATTTAATTTTCTTTTCATAAATTGATTTTTTAACTGGATTATTTTACAAAAATTTATTTGATAAAGGAATTTATTTGTTTTTGTTATTATTTTATTTTTTACAAATTTGGTAAAAGAAT